>JBBPLP010000348.1:0-25696 GCA_038089875.1 Fistulinella prunicolor
TCACACCCGATGGTCACCCCCACAAACCTGGTCACCTGAACAATCTTGGTGGCTCTTTCCTCACTCGTTTTCGTCGCACCGGGGAGCTTGGTGACCTCGATGAAGCGATTTAGAGGTTCAAGTATACTGTTGATCTGACTCCCGGTAGTCACTGTGACAGACCCTGCCGCCTCCACAATCTTGGTAACTCCTTCAGTGCTCGTTTCGAACGCTTCGGAGAAGCCGGCGACCTTGATCAAGCGATTTCGAGATTGAGGAATGCGGTTGAACTCACTCCCGAAGGACACCCTCATAAAATATCCCACCTGAATGATCTCGTCAGGCCCCTCAGCGCTCGCTTTCGGCTCGTTGGGAAACTCAGCGACCTCGATCAAGCGATTTCGAGCTTGAGGAATGCTGTTAACCTCGTTCCCGATGGTCACCCTGACAAACCTGGCTTCCTGAACGATCTTGGCAACTCCTTCAAAACTCGTTTTCAGCGCACCGGGGAGCTCAGTGATATCGATGAAGCGATTTTGAGGTTCAGGGATGTTGTTGATCTCACTCCCAGTAGCCACCCTGATAGACCCTGCCGCCTGCACAATCTCGGCAACTCCTTCAGAGCTCGTTTTGAGCGCTTCGGGGAGCTTGGTGATCTCGACAAAGCAATTCCGAGGCTGAGGGATGCCGTTTACCTCGTACATGATGGCCACCCTCACAAACCTGACCACCTGAACGGTCTTGGAAACTCCTTCAGAGCTCGTTTTGAGCGCTTTGGAGACCTCGGTGACCTCGATGAAGCGATTTCGAGGTTCAGGAGTGCCGTTGACATCACTCTTGATGGTGACCTGAACAAACCTGGCCACCTGAACAACCTTGGCGCCTCCTTATTTATTCGATTTGCACGCATCGGGGAGCTCAGCGACCTTGATCAAGCGATATCGATATTGAGGGATGCTGTTGACGTCACCCCCGATAGTCACCCTGAGAAACCTAGCTATCTGAACAATCTTGGCGGTTGCTTCAAAAGTCGTTTTGAGCGCATCGGGGAGCTCGGTGACTTAGAGGACGCGATTTCAAAGTTCAGGGATGCTGTTCACCTTATTCCTGATGATCATCCTCAGACACCCTGTTTCTCGAACAATCTTGGTGCCTCCTTGAATACTCGTTTCCATCGCATCGGGGAGCTCAGTGACCTCGAACAAGCAATTTCGAGGTTGACGGATGCTGTTGGCCTGATTCTCAGTGGTCACCCTCACAACCCTCACCACCTGAGCGTTCTTGGTGCCACCCTCTTCAATCGTTTTAACCGCATTGGGGAGATTGGTGACCTCGAGCAAGCGATCTTGAGGTTGAGGAATGCTGTTGATCTCACTCCCGATGGTCATCCCAACAAGCCTCGCTTGCTCAACGCTCTCGGTAATTATATTAGAACTCGTTTTTATCGCCTCCGTGAGCTTGGCGATCTTCACCAAGCAATTTCAATGTATTCGCAAGCTGCTTGTGCCTCTACTGGTGCCCCTGTAGATCGATTTGCTGCGTCAAGAAATTGGATTACTCATGCTCGTGCTTTGGGACATCCCTCTCTCCTTCACTCGTATTCTGTAGCCATCAACCTTCTTCCTGAAATTGCATGGATGGGCTTTACAATTACACACCGTTACCGCGAATTACTGCAAGGTGCTAATCTGGTGCGGGAGGCAGCGGCAGCAGCTCTGGACTCAGGAAACCCACAAACTGCTGTTGAATGGCTTGAGCAAGGACGCTCAATCGTTTGGGGAGGACTCTTTCAGCTTCGCGGCTCCTATGAAGAGTTGTCATGGGTTCATCCTGATCATGCCTATAGACTTCGGGAACTATCGGCCGCATTGGAGAACGCCAGTGTTGCCAGGGAAAAATCCCTGTCCTTATTCGCGGAGCATATTCACAATACAGAGCATATCACGGATTCTCTGCAGCAAGAAGCTGACAGACACCGTGGGCTCGCGATCGAGCGAGATAAGTTGTTACGAAAGATCCGGGGGTTGTCTGGTTTCGAGAGGTTCCTTCTCCACAAGGAGTTTTCGCAGCTCCATGCTTCTGCACAATCTGGGCCCGTCGTCATCCTTAACACAGCAGAGAGCCGCTGCGATGCGTTGATTGTTCTCGCCGACCTGGATGATGCAATTCATGTCCCACTTCCAAACTTCACTCTCAAGCGGTCCGAGGTACTTCACACTAAAGAGCATGCTTCATCGGGAGGGGAAACCTTTGCGGCTAGATCATACGAACAAATGGAAATCCGTGTTATCTGCCCTGTGGAAATCTGTTGTCAAACCGGTCCTGGATGCCCTGAATATTTCGGTACGTGCAACTGTCATCTGACCTTGCAATTGCCTCACATCACGGAGCAGACTCCAGGGAAGTCGTCGCGCATTTTTTGGTGTCCAACTGGGCTGTTCACATTCCTTCCCATCCATGCGGCCGGCTTGTATGACGAGGAGCACTCACAACCTGGGCACAAGTTGTCCGATTTCGTTGTCTCTTCACACGTTCCCACCGTCAGTATTCTTGCCCCGTCACCTGAACGTGGCGCCGTCCGTAGCGCCGATGTCCGGTGTCTTGCTGTCCGTCAACCACCCTCGGATGGTCTATCTCCACTTCCGGATGTAGATGATGAGCTGAGATACGTAGAGGCAGCCATCCGAAATTCTCCGTCGGCACGTACCACTCTCCTGGAGCCTTCAATCGGAACAGTTGAGGAAGTACTCGAGTTGATGAAAGAAGCCGACTGGGTTCATTTCGCATGCCATGGAATCCAAGATGACGAAGAACCAACGAACAGTGGACTTTGTCTTGCCGACGGACGCCGCTTGAAACTATCCGATGTCATTGCGCTATCGCGTCCGCGAGGCGGACTTGCATTTCTCTCTGCATGCGAGACAGCGATGGGTGACAAAGGCCTCTCTGATGAGGCAATTCACATTGCGGCGGGAATGTTGTTTGCTGGTTACGGGGGTGTTGTTGGGACGATGTGGCCGATCAGCGACAGCACTGCGCCTCGTGTGGCCAAGGACGTGTATGAGCGACTGTTTCGGAACGGCACACGGCCGGACCACCGAGAGGCTGCACGAGCACTGCAGGATGCTGTTGGACGTGTTCGTGATGGCGGTGCATCGTTTGAGGAGTGGCTTCCGTTTATTCATGTTGGACTCTGAACATTCGTTGAAGTGGCGAGGCGGAGCCGCCTCGGCTTGGCGTATAACGCCCGCGCTTGCACTCGATGACGACTCCCGCATCAACGTGGGGGCACATGGACAGGCTTGGGGCTCGGGCATGCAGAAAAATAGAGAGAACTTGAATGTAGAATTTATTCATCTCTTTCACTGATACAACAATTGAACCAATAAATAAATAAATGTCAAACAAAGGAGCTTTGGTGTGCCAAAGCGTCGAGAGTGGTATGAGCGCGTCAGCACACAGCGCTGGAGGGTGTCGAGCCTGTCGGGCCCAGGGGACCTGAGCGTGCCAGCGGCTGTGACATTGGGGAACACGGTCTGTAGCACTCCACTGTCGATCGCTGCAACGTAACTACCCGTTCTGTGTGCCGTAAACCGCATCCTGTGTTCTCTCCGTCTCGGAACCGCATGTAATTTCAGGACGTCGCTTTCTTTCTCGACACAGGACGTCGCCCTTCACCCAAACTCGACGCGTCCCGCGAGCGCCGCGTCACGTGACCATGAGCGTGACCTGATTTCTATATATGGTCTGCACAATAAGTAAATTTCCCGAGTGGTTTGAATCACTACCGCCCACTGAGGCACTTGTTTCCGTTGCTATGCTCCTAGTTGTTCTACATTACCTCTCGACTTGTGGGGTATTCATTATACGATGCCCCCCTTATACTACGTCTATGATATACTTACCGTATGCACGAAGCAGCTACGATGTACTTAACGTTCACGTTAGTGGAATGATGAAAACACGCAAGCTGTACATAAGAAGCTACTCTCTTTCCACTACATGCTCTGTTTGAGGATCCATGGTATCCGCGAGTGATCAGCGATTATAGGTTGATGCCGTTATTCTTTGTACTGCAGCATGGCAAGCGAAATTTTGAAGAGGGATAGCGATCGAAAACAGAAAGAAGGAGAAAACAGAGTATGATATAACGAAAATAAAGTGACGAATAAGGTGTGATATGATGCAAACCAAGTGCATATATCAGACGAAAAAAAAACTATCACCAAGGAAACAATAAATCTTCCCTCTTCAACCTCATTCGTCGTCGTCGTCATCATCCTCATCCTCCGAGACCGTGCGCACGGTCGTCGATCGCGGGGAAGGCGGGTGGCTGCTGGTAGCACTGTGAGCAGGCCGGCTCCGACTTCGACCTCGGTCTCGGTGGCGCGGCAAGTTCTCCAACCGACGCTGCTGCTCGCGCAGCTCCTCCGCCGTCAACGGATAACTCGGCAAACACTTGAGCTCAAACGTGCACGGCAACACGTCCCCACAATGCTCCTTCACGAACGGATCGTGCACCACGAGCCCCCCGAACCGCGATGCCGAGCCGAGCCAGTCGAGCCGCTTTAGTCCTTCGCCCAGTCGTCCCCCGGGCGCGTTCGAGTCCGTCGACCGGTTGAACTTGTAGCTATCCCAGATCTGGCGCTTCCGAGCCGCAGGCTGGTGCTCGTACTCGCGCTTCGCCACGTCTCCGTACATGTACGCGGAGACGGCATCGAGCACCTCACCACACGTGACGCCCAGCTTTGGGTTCTGAGCGCGCGCATGGATCATCCAAGGGAACGCGCGGGAGATAACGCGGACGTGGGACACACGTGGGTGTGTCGCGGGCGCGTTCCGTCCCTTCATCCACGATCGCTGGGATTCGGTCGTTCGATAGCAGTTGTTCGTGTGGAAGAGCATGTTCCACCGGAGATAATCGTCCTGCGTGTCCGACGGTGGTGCGAGAAGGGGGTTGAGTTTGACGACAGCGCCGACGACCTTGACCAAGAATGGTTCGAGGACGGGTCCGTCTGTACGAACGGCGCGGTATCAGAAAAAGTTCGAAGTCGATGCTGACGAGGACGTACAGTGCGGTCCTTCGGCAAAAGGATTCATTCGATCGGTATTGTTTGCCCATCGGAAAGCAGCTTGAGCCGTATCGGTTGGGTTTCCGGGAATTTTGATAGGAGGCGGTTGTTGTGTGGGGTGCTGCCACGGCGTATATCCAGCATACGCGTAGTGAGGCGGCATTCCTCCCGGAGTCATGGGCCACGCTGCTGCTGCAGGCGTGAAAGGACCCATCGGAGGAGGCCACATGCCGCCAGGAAGAGGTTGGTTGAAAGCATTGTACCCGGTAGCTGGGTGCTGACCAGGCCATGCGGGCTGAGGCATCGCGTTTGGCATTGCGTTCGGCATCACGTTTGGCATTGCGTTCGGCATTGCGTTTGGCATCGGGTTCGGCATCGCATTCGGCATCGGCATCTGCTGAGCTTGCGCCCAGGGTGTGCTTTGCAACGTCGGATAGCCTGTAAAGTCGGCAGAAACCTGAGGTCCACCTCCTGGGTGCCCACCAAATGCGGCGGAGGGCATTCCGGGAGAGATAGGGAGAGCAGATGGCGCAGGATAGTATGAGCCAGGGACTTCGGGACGTGGTTGACTCGCGGGCGTCCCGTGTACGCTTGGCATTGGTGGAATAAATGGGGTCGTGTTATATGGCGTAGATGGGTAGTATGGGTAGTTCATCGGAGTTCGCGGCATTTGGGCCCAAGATGGGTCCCGATGATCTGGGGTGGGGATGAGAGGAGGCTGTACGACGCTTTCGGGGGATGGCAGGGGAGGGATGAAGGGGGTGTTAGCCCCTGAAGGGTTGTCATACAACATGGTTGACGTGCTAGGATATATAAGTGTGCTTTAGATCAGTGTACAGCAAAAAAACCTAGGTGGCGCAAGGCAATCAAATTGGTAGAGTGGACGACCATAAGCTCAGAAAGTACATACGATAGGACAGAGTGTGTGAGCGTCGAGATTGATTATAGAACAGATGACTCGTACAACTGGTGACGTGAGCGTGAGACGATCGTCGGTAGGAGAGGTGGCCCAGAGGTTCTGAAAGAGAGACCGGATCGCACTTTGACGACATGTTAAGACTAGATATGAAGTGCGTACACTCAATATCAGTGATCAAAAGGTTTCATACAGCCCGTGGCGGTTCGTTTCGACAACAAAAGCTCTAAACGCGCTACGACTCCCACTGCTGTCGGTCTTTCTGGTGAGACAGGCGGAGAAATGATATGCCTGATAAGAAAATCCACAGCTAGTGGGGTCGAGTCAACAGAAACAGAAAAAAAACGGAGTAGACGATGGGAGAAGGTTACAGATGGGCCTCGTGACTCGTGAGCCTCGTGAAGGCTTGTTCCGTCCTTCTTGCCTATTTGGCATAATCAGTGGCTGTGCATCTGTGCACCATCACAGCCATCCTTGCAAAAGCTGTGGATTCGACGTCGACCACCGTTCGAGCGCAAAACTTATCTAGACCGGCCCGGGTAGGCTGTGGGACATTTCCACGCACGAAAACCCATGAACCGCTAAGCCGGACTTGGCGAGTGCCAGTACGATTGACAGACATTGACAGACCAAGGGGAATCAGAACTAGGGTTGGCTCGAGACTCACGCATAGCCTAAGTGGATTGTCTCAGATTGAGTATCATCTTTTTCTGAACCTTACGGGCGCCATTTCTGACTTTACAGACCTGTGGAAACTTTATAACCATTAATGACAACGCGAGCCCCGGAGTGCATCCGCCGCATAAGGAAGGCTATGAAATGCCATGAGGCCCATCCTCACATTGTTGATGGGTATTGCGCCGTGCAACAAGGTCCCTATCGTTGCTAAACAGTCAGAGCGCACTGTTTCTACGATATCTGCTTTGCCAAGGTAGCAACATCATTAAACCCGAACCTCATGTTATGCACAATTTATCAGCTATGGCTATGTTCATTCATAAGCGACAGGCCATCAATAGAGGGAAAATGAGGAAGAAGTCAGCGAGGAGAGCACGAAATTGAGACGGAGGGCATGGAACAACCCTAGGGAGCCAGTAATTAGTCACCATGGAAGTATGTTTTCGATCAAATCGTTAGCTTCCACGTAGGTTGAGCGATTGCACAGTGGAGGATACACAGTTCAAGAAATGAAGTATGTCAAGAACAGAAAATTCTGAACAATTACGAGGCCAGGTTCATCACGTAAATATTGGGTGCTTTGAACCCAAGACGGGAGGTGGTGTAATGATCCTTCTTCGACAGCCCTTCAAAATAGATCTTGTCCCTGAGCCAGTCTGCGAAGCCGGCGCATAAACATGTGTGTTGGATTCAAATTACAGACGACACTCACCGACTCGTTTGTAGCGGTTAGGTTGTGGGGTATTATAGTACATCCCCCCAGGCCATCCTCCAGTCGACTGGTTATTCTGAGCGATTCGCTTCACCTGCTCTTGCAATCGCGCTGGAAGAGAGGCAAATTCTGCTTCCGTGATATAGTTCTCAGTATACCTAATTCCGCGAAATCATGTCGTCAGTCGATCTGCGGTGCACCAAGGATGCGCCTGAAAACGGACTCCTTCCATATCGTGCCGCACACATCGCCTGTGGTGACACCCCGGTCGTTGTGAACGATCGTGCACCATGGGCTGAGTTCGGTGATGATGATCAGATCCGTAACACGTGGCAGGGTGGCGGGTTCGTCTTTGGCGGTGAAGGGGATATCGCGATCTCTGGCTTCATTGTTAAATCCGCCCGTCGACCCTAGTAGAGTAAAAGAGAATGAGCAGATGGCTATTGCATAAGTGAATTCGTCGTACCAGTGACAAGATTGAATATGAGATGAAAAGAGGGATCTGTTCCCTGGAGGATAGGGTGTAATTGGAGGTCGGTGTTGAGGAGGTATAGATCGGTCTGAGATAACACGGGTCCATCTGGTTCAAGAACGTCGTCAAGAAGACGTCTCGAGATACACCCCATTGTACGCACAGCTGGCGCCAGCAGACCATTTGCTCACAGAGTCAGCCATGAGTTTCTGTGTGGCGTTAGTTCAATGATGTGAAGTGTAGATCTGTGAACAGTGTAAAACCAGTTGTCGAGAAGAAGGTAAAAAGAACGCGTACAGGCGTGGCAGACAACGTTTTATACATGAATGATCGATCACAGAGGTGGCAGTGCAGCTGACCGATTAGATTAGATCTGACTCATTGCACAGCTGGCCTTTCTAGAACTTGACACATCGAGTGGCACTCTCACAGCCCGAACCTGAAGCTATAGCATCATGGCACCCAAAGGCGGCAACGCAAAGAAGGAGAGCGGCCGTGCTAAAAAGGCAGAGAACGAAACCAAGAAACAAGATGCGGCAGCTGCTGAAAAGGTGCGATTACGATGCCCCACAACGCCTACAGCAGTTTGATCCTGTATGGCCTCAGGAACGCAGGGAGGCTGAGAAGTGGTCTGACGGTGGCAAGGCAAATAAAGCAAAGGAGGAGCGGGAGGCGAAGCGTCGTGAGGATTTAGCGCGCAAGGCGGAGAACGCACGTTTGCTTGCAGAGGAAGAGGCAGCCCCACCACCAAAGGTCAAGACTGCGCCCAAGGCCGGTGCAAAGAAGGCTGCAAAGGCTGCCACACCTGCCGGGCCCGGCGCAATTGCTGCGGGTGGGGGCCTTGAGAAGGAACCGGAGAAGTCAAATGAATCTCTGGATCCGTCGGTGGAAAGCTATGCAGCGACTGGGATCGACAATGCGCTCGAACTTCTTGAAGTTGTCACCGCCAAGATGGACAAGGCGAGCGTTGGCCAGCAGGCTGCTGGCATCGAAAGGCACCCAGAGGTTTGTTATCCGATGTTGACGTTCATCCACACGTACTCATTCGCTTCTCGTGTCATAGCGGAGGTTCAAGGTTTGTTTAATTCCTAGACTTGTACAGGAGAAGGCCCTCAGGTAATTTACAGGCATCTTTCGAGGCTTACAAGGAAAAAGAACTTCCAAATCTCAAAGTCGATGTACGTACTTGCCTCAACCCGTTGCGTTACATTGCTCA
This sequence comes from Fistulinella prunicolor, assembly GCA_038089875.1. Classification (NCBI taxonomy): domain Eukaryota; kingdom Fungi; phylum Basidiomycota; class Agaricomycetes; order Boletales; family Boletaceae; genus Fistulinella; species Fistulinella prunicolor. The sequence goes on from JBBPLP010000348.1 coordinate 9,046, forward strand.
AGATCCACTAGCATCCTGGTTTGCGATTACAGCAATATCTCGTCAGTCATCTGCCTACACTGCATTTCCATCAGATCAAAGTCCACTGACAGGATCGAGCCTACAGGACATATTGTACAAGCAATTCCAGAAATCTCCAGATAATCCGTAAGTATATCACAATGTTTCGCACAGCCTGATGCCAATCGTCGATCCACAGGTTTAATCAAGTGACTGTTGACTACGACGCTTCCAAGGAAGAGCGGACACAGGCCCTCAAGGAAAAGCAGGAAGCGGTGCAGAAGAGGATGCAGGTTAAATCAGATTGATGAGTTTTTCCTGCCCGAATTCACAGGACATTGTGCGATATTCGTAGGGTTTATAGGTTTCATTGTTTCTGATAGTACCCTCGTCGCCAGCTTGGCAGGTCCGTAGTACACGTATCAAGGGTGTGTGCCAATCGCGATCATTAGTAGTATCATTGGTATTGGATAGATTCGTTCACGGGGTGGCCTTGGCATGAGAGATGGCAATGCAGATCACGAGACACGTGTCTTGGGTTCTGGACGTGTTCCAGAAAGAAAATGGAACTGGATTTTGACACCGCACTGGGCTTAGTTCTCGGCCACGGTCACACTGCAGGAAACACAGCCGCCGGGCTGCGGCGCATTGAGGCTGCGTTATGTAATCAAAGGAGAAATATAAGACTTGGATCGTCGCAAACGAACCTTCAGACGACCCGCAGGAGTTTACTAGCACTACCATGCCTTCAATATCCATCATCTCAGTCGATTCACCCCCGCATGTGCCGACAAAAGGACCAGAGACAACAAACACTCTTCTCATCACCCGGATACCCCAGGACTTTTTCCAACCCATAATCCTAGAGGCGCTCCGTGATTTCTTTGCGTTGTACGGCGAGATTAACCAATGGGCGCCGCTATCCTGCTTTTCACGTATCATCGTGGTTTATTTCAACGAAGACTCGGCCGAGCAAGCAAAACGGAACTGTGATCCATTAATTATCCAGCCGAGCCATGGGTCAGTAAGGAGCGTCTTGTCCCGTGTTTACCCGCTCATCCGCCTTGTAGATCCCCAACAACGCTCCGGGTCTTCCGGGCTGATCGGAGCCCATTGATCACCCGCTCGCCACCGTCAAGTGATAATTTCCTGAGACCGCCGCCGCTCGAAAAGAATTTCTTGATTTCGCCTCCAGGGTCGCCTCCAGTAGGCTGGGAGCCCATCCGGGAGGATCCACCAAACACGGCGACGTTGGCGGAGGATTTGATCGTAGCGTTGAAGAAACTCCAAATGCGGGAGCGGAATGGGAACAGAGAGGTACTATTGGAGCCGGAGGAGGGTGTTGGCGTTGGCGTGTATGTGGAAGATGCTGATGGGAGCGATAGCGAAGAAGACGGTGACGAGGAGTTGGATTGGGGGTACGGGTCCCGGTCACCGATGCAGTTGAGATGGAAGCCTGTACCCACGGCTATTCCCCCGATGCCTTTCCAGCCTTTCCAGCTGCGATGATGTTGGTGAGTGGACTCTTCCACGTTGCTTCAAGGATGATACCGTTCAGACCTGTTCCGAGCGTTTGGCTGCGGAAAACATGAATTGCCTTTTTATTTCGCTGATCAATCATTCTCGAGTTTGTATGCTCATCGCTGACCTCCTCTTTGCAGGTGATAACTTTCTGTGTTGGTTCTAGACCTGTTGCGGTGCCACATTGTTGCTCAACCTAGGCTGCTTGTTGGACACTTTCTCATTTTCTTTTGTATGATGGACCATGGTTGTACTGTTGTATCTCAAGTTCATATGTTTTTAGGCACACTGTATGCCTCCTATGCAATGTACATGTAGCAAAATTCGCCAAATGGAAAAGTCTATTATTGTATTCTATTATCTGGAAGTTGGACCCACAGCATCATACGGCACAATTTCGGGGGTAACCTCTGTGTATTGAGTTGCGCTGAAGGCGAGAGTCCAATTCCAAGTTAGGCTCGACAACACCGATGGAGCTCCGCACAGCCACTTGCCATTGTCGGTTAGCCAAAGTCATTGTTCCTTCTTCGCGCTATTGTTTTCTTGGTAGCAACCCGACAAGTTCCTTATTCTCCGTGCAACAACAAAAAGGATGTCTACTGGGCCCCATTTCGCCCGCAGGAGCACATTGCTCTTTCTTCCTTCTCTTCCTCTTACACGTTCATTATATTTCAGTGGCTCGACATGATGTCGACCATCCTTGCTGTTTCTCTTGCTTTTAGCGCGTCCGTAGGTGCGGGTCATTCATTACATATCTGGTTCATCCGCTAACACGCTCCCAGTCGCGCAATCTTCTTCCGTCGTCTGCATTGCTGGTCAATGCCTTGAAGGTTATTCGAATACCACTCGTGAGTCGTCTTCGTGTAGCACGTCTTCCTTGCTCAGCGTCCGTTCCTGTTTCCAGTCGGTAGCACTCTGTCAGCATCAGGACAGCCCACTTCAGTTCTTTTGCTTCCCGGGCAATATACTTCTTCGACGAGCCCGGAACTTCTTCATGACCTTTTAACGTCTTCTTCGGCGACCGTGTCTCCTTCAGCCGGATTCACGAACTCGAGTTCACACTCATCCGTCTCGCTACCACTTACGGTCGAACTTCAGCCAGGTATTGCAGCCTACCCACAAGCGTTCTACTCTGGTCAAGGATCCTATACTGGCCTATCGACTTCTTCGACGGCAAACGCATCTACACTAGACGCATCGTCATTGGCGCTTTCTGGAAATGTCTGGGCAGAGGTCTCCGCAGGGAGTAACAGCCGAGTCATCCTCTGGAATTCGATACCGGATGTCAGCCAACTGCCCCAGACCGCTTCCGGCTCTCTCTCTCTTGTGAACTTGCAATCCACCGCATGTTCGCCGCCTTGCTCTGGCAACGGTGTTTGCTCTGCCTCAGGAACGTGCATGTGCCCCACAGGATTCAATGGCACCTCCTGCGAGTTGTGCGCAGAGGGGTATTTTGGGCCGACATGTAAAGCTTGTCCTTCAGGCTGCACGTCCTGTGATGATGGTATCACTGGTACTGGCCAATGTCTTGCTCCAATCGTGTCAAACCCTCCATCGAGCTGTAATTGCATCAATGGACAGTGTGGCGGAAGTGGCCAATGCACTTGCCTTCCCGGGTGGACTTCCGCGTCAAACGGTACCCAATGTGCTGCTTGTGCGTCTGGTTTCTTCCTCGATTCTAGTGGAAACTGCGAGAGTGAGTCGTTTCGCGCCGTTCTATGACATATTTTAAAACTTTGCCAGTCTGTTCGCTTGGCTGTGAGGAGTGTGCAGATGAATCTGGTGACTGCATCACTTGCAAGTCTGGCTACACCCAAGATGCCAATGACCGTACGCTCTGCGATGCTGTCCAGCAGCAGACTTCCAGCGGAACCGTGTGCCCTTCCGGGGGTTATAGCACTGGGTCTACTTGCGGACAATGCGCTCCTGAGTGCCAGACATGTACAGGATCCACCTCGAATGATTGTGTTATCTGCGCGTCTGGCACCTATTCATTCAATGGCAGTTGTGTACAGACGAGCAGCGGCGGTGTTTGCCAGGGCTCATCTCTTATCGCCAACAATAACAAGCATGAATGTGATAGTGAGTGGTGCACTTCCGCTCTTGGACGTCACTAAATTGGCTACAGGCTGTGGGCCCAAGTGCACGTCTTGCCAGATTCCGAATTTCAACGATGTGTCGACAATCAACGAGGCTCAGTGTACTGGTTGTTTGCCTGGTTATGTCATCTACCAGGGAGCGTGCGTGTCAGGTTGCCCCTCAGGCACCTTCCTATCCCCCACGGATAACCTTACTTGTACCGGTTCGTGATGTGCGACGACAGTGGTTGTGAAAGTTCACTTACGTTTTCTACAGCGTGTTCTTCGTCGTGCAGTAGCTGCTCTGGAAGCGCCGACTACTGCCTGACCTGCAATAATAATCTGCTCGCTTCTGGCGGTTCCTGCGTCAGTTCATGCCCTTCAAACACGTTCAGTTCGTCTGGGACCTGCGTAACCTGTCACCCGGATTGCGCCACGTGTTCAGGTGGATCTTTCAGTCAATGCACGAGCTGTAACAAGAATCTCCCGGTTCTCACAAACGGTCGTTGCCTAGCTACCTGCAGTCAGGACCAGTATTTTGATACGACGTCGTCTTCATGCCAGTCGTGCGACGGGAGTTGCGCCAGTTGCTCGGGTTCAGGTCCAAATAATTGCCTTGCTTGTTCAAGCTCCAGCCAAGTCCTCCGTGGCGGAACCTGTGTCGCTGCCAACTGCAGTAGCGGAACCAATATCGTGACAGGGTTAGGCGCGTGTCTCAGCGAACTCGTCCTCGTTCCCTCTTCTAGCTCAGGCTCTCTTCCGTCTGTTCCGGGTATCTCGACACCTACGAGCACCAAGACATCTCTGTCGTGGTGGGAGATTCTTCTGATGACGCTCGGCTGTGCGTTTATTTTCGTCGCATTCTTGTTTTGCTGGCGCCGTCGTGCACGGAAACAACGCGCCAAGAAGACGGCCGCCTTTGCCACTGCCAAGGCCCTCGACCACAAGTCCAACTGGAGACGGCGCCTGGCGCGTTTCGGCCAAAAGCTGTTTGGACGCTCGCCAAGCCAGGTTCGTCCAGACTCGGAGGAAATCGCGCTATGGAAGCTACGTGCTGCGGAGGAGGCACAACACAATCAGGAGCTGGAGAAGATGATCGGGGGATATGCTGGGGCAAGCTCCCCGCACGGGCTCAAGCGAGAGGAGTCGCGTGACTACGCCTCTTACCGTTCCCACCGGTTATCGGGGAACTCTTTATATTCTGAAATGACTGGGTTACCGCATCGTGGGCCCGAACCTCGACAACCTGTGAAGACGAATCCGCTGACGTCGCGATTCTCATCGACCACGCTTGGTTCCTCCGTGTACAAAAAGCCCAGCTTGAAGAAACGAGAACCCTTTCCGCCACAGCTGCGGACGGATGCTGAGGTATATGCCGACTCCATTCGAAAGTCGTCTGCCGGATCATATACAATAGCGCCCATAAACACGGGCGGATCACGCAACCCTTTCCGTAAATGAAACGGTTGCGTTTGCATTGGACGATGTGTTTTTTTTGTGTCTGAGTTTTTTCCCCACATGGACACACTGCGCAATCTATAGATTCGATGGCGGACGGATTTCACTTGCCTGTCGACACGGGTTTTCCCCTCGCGACTGTCTCGATCTGACTGGTAATATAGTAGTAGCATAATGAACGTTTACGTAGATGGAAATGTGCCTTGGCTGTTTTGTCCACCCTTGGTCGCGTCCGAGGCTACGTCTGGATCGATCCACGTGCCATCCAGTGCACATCGCTCCAAGGCCATGTTACCAATTTACCACCAATATATCTGGACATGCCACTCGACCGCGCCCTTCCTCCTGTATCGGTCAAGCGCCGGCTCTTTTAAGCTTGGCCCCATTTCGCTACACATTCCCTCTCCCTCCCCATCTCTGTTCCGATGATCATGTCCGTTGGTTCTGTCGTGGGCAGACAAGCTCAGCCCTCGTCCTCACAAGCATGGTACCACGACATACCCGGTTCCATATGCGGCCCCGAAGACGGCCCCTGGCCACGCGCGTTCACCCGCCTCGGCGCTTCCGAAGCATGGACCAAACTCGCCCAAGCGTCCGAGCCACAAACCATGTCCTATGCCGCCTGCGAACGCTGGCGCGCCGACGCGGTCAACTTCCAGCCGTTCCGCGGGACACCGAGTCAAGACCGGTACGCGATGCAGCGGCTCGATATCGGTGGGCGAACGTGGATGTTCACGGCCGTGTTTGATGGCGAGTCGGCGATAGCAGTGGCCTATCTGCTTCCTTCTTCCTTCTTCCTTCGTTCCGGGGTTAACGGCCTCGGTTACAGGTCATCTCGGGGACGCGACGGTAGCGCATGCGGCGTATCACATGCCTATCATCGTGCGGGAGTTTTTAGAGGATATCACGCAGAAACATCGTGGGCGCGCCGTGCCGCCACCGCTCATCGCGGACATGTTTAGCAATGCGATTCAGTCGTTTGACAACGCGATCGCCAACGACGTGTTGGACTTGTTCCCGGGCGGGCTACCGTCGGTCAGGAATATGCGGGACGAGGAGATCCACGCTATCCTCAACGACCATGCCACGGAGGGACTCAACTTCAAGAAGGCCCGGTTGTGCATGTATGGCACGACCGCGCTTGTTGCGCTAGTCGACCCTGACCACCAAAATCTGTGGTTGGCGAATCTCGGCGACTGTCAGGGAGGTGGGCACGACGGGTTCTCGTACTCTCATCGCTAAACCGGCTCAATGTTGTCGTGCCCAGTCATGATCTCGGAGACAGAGCACCGGACGTGGAATTTCGAGGTGTTGACGACGAACCACAACGGCGCGAACAAACACGAGGTCAAGCGCGTGGTGAACGAGCACCCGGGCGAGCCAGAGTGCGTCGTCGATGACCGCGTTCTCGGTGCTATTGCGCCTTTCCGATGTCAGTTTCGTTACGGGTTCTCAGGGCTTTCGGCCCGCGCTGCGTTTCGACATGCTTACGTCCGGGCGGGTTTTCTTATTTCAGGTATTGGCGACACGCCGTTCAAGCAACCGCCCGAATTTACGCGGCGGATCCTCTACAACCTCTTTCCTGGCGGCAACGACACGTCCCTGTGGGAGGAGTTTCTCGTCCGAAACGTGACACCGCCCTACATCTCTGCCGTGCCTGAGGTGACGCATTATCCACTCGATCCGTCGCAGAAGCGGCTGCGGAAATACCTCGTGTTGTCATCCGATGGGTTTACGGACGTGTGCGGGGAAGCGCAGCGGACCGTGATCGAGCGGTGGTTGCAATGCGTGGCATCGCGGTCAGAGTGCGGCGGTGAGACCGACAATATGGCCTTGCAATTGCTATGGCAGGGCCTCGGAGGGGACCCGGTGAGCGTGTCCAGGGTGTTGACGCTGGACTTGGACGTACCATGGCTAGACGACATTTCGATCGTTGTTCAATCGCTCTAGTATCGGCGTTGGATTAGGACGTTACTACTACTATTGACCTACTAGTATAGTACTGTATCTTTTGATATTTTCCAAGTTGGTTTATTTGTTTGATAAGTATATCAGCAGTGGTTTTGCTGATTAAGGCATCATCTCAAGACGCGGCCATCCAACGGTCATCATGGGAATAGATGACGATGCCATGCCAATAGATGAGACTCCCCTGAGCCATGGCCGCCAGCGTTCCAGCAGCCTCGTCCCTGACAACCTCGTCCCAGACGTATCGCGCGCGGCAACCTCGAAGAGAAAAGCGCAGCAGGGCCTTGACGCCGAAGACGATGGTGGTCAGGTGGCCATCTATGGCGCGTCTCGTTTCGGTCATTGGGGTGAGTATATGCACCGGAAACGTGCCAAGTTGCAAATCCAGAATGCGGGCATCGTGTGCTCGGGCGCGGAGGCCGCGACGAACGGTGAAGGCAAGACCAGTGATCTATTCAAGGGCATCTCTATTTATGTGCGTCTCTCTCCCTTACTGAGGGCATATTGTGGACTTGGTTTCTGGATCTAGGTGAACGGCTGGACGAAGCCATCAGTACAGGACATCCGGAGACTCGTTCTCCAACACGGAGGCGTCTTCCAACCCTATCTCGACAAGAAAACAATCGTGTACGTGGCGCTCATCCCATATTGACGTCTGCCTGCGTCCAACGTATGCCGACCGTGTGTACTCCCCCTCCCAACAGGACCCACGTCGTGACGTGTTCGCTCACGCCAGCCAAAGTCAAGGAGTTCAAGTCGATGAAGGTGGTCCGGCCCGAGTGGTTGCTGGACAGTGTTTCTGCGGGGTCTCTCCTGCCGTGGACGAACTACATTTTCCGTCCGGGCGATCGATCAGACTCGTCTCAGGGCTCACAGATCGCTCAGACGACGCTACCGGTGCGAGCTGCTCGACCGACACCGTCGGCGCCCACGACCCAGGCTGGCAAGACTAATTCGAGCGGCACAGGCGCCCAAAGTGACGCCAACCCGAGCAAAGAACATGTCCGACCAGAGGGCGAGTCCTCTGGCCCCGAATTCGCGCCACGTCCCCTCTACGTCACAGATCCCGCTACAAAGGAAGACGCTGCACGCGTTCCAGGGTACGCCGCGCACCGTTCGAACCAGATGGCGGAACGCGTGATGGCAAATCCGCAGTGGCGAGCGGCGCACACGTCCGTCGCGCCCGACTTTATCGAAGGCTTTTACAAGAATTCGCGTCTGCATCATCTGTCGACGTGGAAGGCCGAACTCAAAGGGCTCGTGGCGGAGGCGCAAGAACGCGCAGAGGACAGCGCACTCGAGGGGCTGCCTCACGACAGTGATGGGGCCGCCGCATCTGGCGTACGTGCCCACGCTACGGAGGAGTTGAGCATGCGGGGCGCCGAGTTCGTGCTGAGGTCGCCTTCCCGGGCCAAGGGAAAGCAGAAGGCTGAAGACGTGGAGCGGGTAATCATGCACTGCGATTTCGACTGTTTCTTCGTCTCCGCCGGGCTCGTCAGTCGGCCACAACTTCGGGGGAAGCCTGTGGTCGTTTGTCACTCTCAGGGTAGTCAGGGTGGTGCCTCTAGTACGAGCGAGATCGCTAGCTCAAGCTACGAGGCGAGGGCGTTTGGTATCAAGAACGGAATGAGGTGAGTTGATGTTGCATGCGGAGGCACCGCTCTGACGGTGCGTTATAGTCTACGCCAGGCTCGCCAGCTATGCCCTGAAGTCGTCACGATTCCTTACGAATTCGAGCGGTGAGTCGACCGACTTGGTTTACGTTCATAGATGTCTTGTTCAATGCGACGCCTTTAGATATAAGTCACTCTCGCTTCAATTTTACACCATCTTGATGCGCCACGCGGACGATCTGCAAGCCGTGTCCGTTGACGAAGCTTTGATAGATGTGTCCTCAGCCGTCGCGCGCCTCAAGTCTACTTCTCCGTTCTCTGCAGACGATTTTGCGGCCACGCTTGCACAGACCATCAGAGCGCAAGTGAAAGAAGCCACTGGCTGCGAGGGTATACCTATTCCACTTTGCGGTATTCCTCCGTTGATCTGTCTCTGCAGTCAGCATCGGTATCGCGGAAAACATCCAGCTCGCCCGTCTGGCCACACGCCGGGCAAAACCCGCGGGATTGTTCCATCTCAAGCACGAAGGCGTACGAGAAGTCCTCGAACCGCTCGACATCGACGACTTGCATGGGTTTGGCAATTCGACGCGCCAGAAAGCAAAGGAGAAGCTCGGCGTGACGAACTTGGGCGAGCTGATGACGCGGAGTAAAGCTCAGCTCTGCGAGGCGCTCGGAAAGGGTACGGGAGAGACGCTGTACAAGGCCCTTCGCGGTATCGATGAGCGGAAACTCGAGTCGGACAAGCCTCGCAAGTCGGTCTCGTGTGATATCAATGTGCGTCTCCCTTTGGATTTTGTGATGTCTGACATAGACTGAAACTGAGGATATCTAGTATGGTATCCGATTCGAGAACAACGAGCAAGCGAAAGAGTTTATATATCGTATGGCAGAGGAAGTGGCTAGACGCCTGGACAGTATCTCTATGCGTGGTCGTTTGTTGTCGCTCAAGATTATGAAGCGCGATCCGAGTGCTCCCAAGGAGGCACCCAAGGTACGTCGATTCCATTATCAAATGAGAGGAAGTTCGAAGGTATTCTAGTTCATGGGGCACGGAATTTGCGAATCGTTCAACAAGCAGACAGCATTGGCGAACGTGCAAGGCCAAGCGACGAGCGACAACAAGGACATTGGTGATCATGCATGGCGACTCCTCAAGTCCTGGGGCTTTGACCCGGTCGAACTTCGTGGAATAGGTATCCACATTCAAAAGCTGGAAAATGGCCGGAACGGCGACGTTGGACAGGCGAAGTTACCCTTCCAGGCGGCTGCGAATAGAACATCAGTTTCGAAACGAGGTTTAGTCCCTTCACAGTCCGATCTTGATGATATATACGACACACCCGAGCTCGTGGTTCAGCCGCCGTCTTCGCAGGGGGAACCTATATCTGTCGATGAACCCGCGCAGAAACACGCAGACCGGGTCGACTTGCCGTCCTTTTCACAAGTCGACATGGAGGTGTTGGAAGCGTTGCCAGAAGACATCCGAAAGGAGTTGGAGGAGGAGTACCGACGCCGATCGCACTCGCCCATGGCCGCCGAGGCGCAACCCGCACCAACCACCTCACCAGCACCCGCCGCCAAAGCAGCAATCAAGGCTCCGGGTCCGAACGTGAAACGTATCACACAACAACTGGCGCCTAAATCACGAAGTAGCCTCTCGCCTAAGAAGAGCGTGCTGTTCACGAAACGCGACACATCCGCGAATGTTTCTGCGGTGCGGGTTTCCGACGCCGAACTGCACGAACTGGACATCGATCCGGACGTCTTTGCCATCTTGCCTGCCGACATGCAGCGCGAACAATTGATCATAGCTCGGCACGCCCAAAAGGGGGGTACGTTCAGTGAACGGCGGCTCGTGATCAAAGACACGACCCGCGCCGCGCCGCGCGACAAACCTGGCCAGCAGCCAAAGAAACCGCCGCCGAGAGCCCACCGTGCGCGTCCCCCGATGCTGAAGCAGCAGGGCAAAGAAAAGGGGGAGAAACTCTCTTTCACGGAGACGGACGACGTCCAGCGCGTGATTGAAACGTGGGTCGAGCGTTTCGAGGGGTGCCCTCCGAACCAAAGGGACATTGATTTCTTTTGTAAATTTCTTGTGCAGAGCGTCGAGTTCTCCGATGCGGGCATGGAGAAGACGATCGCCGTGATGCGGTGGTGGCTGGTCCTGTTGCGCCGACGGTGGGGGACGTACGAGGGCGATCGGCGTGAGGTAGAGCCAGTAGCTGCCACTCATCGGGCCGCGTCGGAACGTGTAGGTAGGGCTTGGTGGAAAGCGTTTCGTGACGTGAAGGACAGCGTGGACGTTGCTGCGCGAAAGCGCTTCGGAGGAACTCTGGTATTGACGTGATTGGTCATATACCTGCATAACATTCCATGACTCCTAGCGTACACTTTGATATCTCTTTACATTTTGTTGACGACGCTAACGAGGGGTATACCTGGGAGAGCCGGGATACTACTGTAAGTTGTCGCCTCGCGCGAGGAACAGCTCTACGGGATGTCCGTCCTGCTTTACGTTCGCGATAATGTCAAACGTGAAGTTTTTCAGCCCTGCTTTCTCGAATGTGGACTGGATGTCCTCCTTCGAGAACCCGCCTTTGTGTGGGACGATGTGATGTACGTCGTCAGGGAATGCTTCGTGCGTCGATGCTCCATGAACAAGATCTGCGACAAGGAGCGATCCCCCCGGTTTCAGACACGCGACGAGGCTCTGAGTCACTTCGTCGATGGAGGTGAAATGATGATACGCAGACGCACACTGCGCAAGCGATGATAAGGCAAGGTGCATGAATCGGACCCGTCGGGCAGTGGGAGTAACACGAATTTACTCACGACGATCACGTCAAAGGCGCTCCCGAACCTGTCCCTCAAGTTCTCGTTCGGCGCGACGCAGACGGCGTTCATTTCTTCTGGGGGTATACCGTGGTCGCTGACGGTCTTATTGTACTGATCGACCATGGCTTGGCTGATATCAACGCCGACGATCGATTTAGGGTCCTCTGCCGCCAACACGCGGGAGATGAGACCTGGATCAAGAGATAAGTACGGTGGTATATTAAAATAAAACCACGTTTCCCCCCGCTGGACTCACCTGTGCCGCACGCGAAATCCATCACCGTCGTGACGCCCTTCTTGAATAACCCTGTGTTCTGCATCGCTCCTCCGATCGTCTCTGCGCGTCGTTGTGCGTCGGGGATGTTGTCGTACGCGTGCGCCGCCGCATCAAAGTACTGTTTGTTGGCCGTTTCGTAGGCCTTCTTCCCCGTCGGCTGGTGGCCATCTGTCGGAACGTGGGGGGCGTGGTGATGGTGATGGTGATGGTGATGGTCGTGTGCATGGGTGTGGGTATGTTGCCCGTCTTCTTGTTGGTCGTGGACGGGATCCGTGGGCGACATCGTAGGATGATAGTGTCAACTGGGGACGCAGACACGATTAATATAGGCTTCGTGGACGTGCGATTGAAGCGGCGCGCGATGTGAACAGGTTTTCACACAAAGCAACCCGAGGGCCACGGGCGATTGTACATGTGCTATGACGCAGCCATAATGGAAGTGCTGGTCCATCACTACACGTGCGTCCGTTCAAGAATATCCGCAACTCGGCTAGTACACCGGTGTTCATTGAATGCATAGTAGTACGTGAAACTTGCGCAACGGTGATATGACTCGACCCGGCCCATGCTAATCGTGCATGATCATCCGAGTCCACGAGCGATCGTTGCTCGTTGGCGGTGACTTTACCCTCGTCCATTGTTTTTGAGTCTTTGCAGTCTAATGCAGAGCCTCGGGAGTTCCCGTGTGTACGGGCACTGCATTCTCGGAATGGAAATGCAACCCTCCCTCTTTCTTTCCATTTTCTCATTTAACCATTTCTGCGAGCGCGTTGTCTGCCATCATCGTAGTCCGGATCTAACCTCCCCCACAACCCTCCGCACAAAACAAATTTGAAAGTGCATGGCTCATAGCGGTTAGATTTAGATCGCAGCCAAATGTCGATCATCGGACATAAATGTATTCCGCCGGCCAATGGAACGACGCGACGTATGTACATTATGGGGGTACATGCATCGCGCTGTATATAGAGCCTCAGAGCTCGGTTTAGTATCCCATTGATGTGCGAAAAAGGTTGGAGCCCTGTAGGTCACGAAGATCGACGTTGAAATGATAGTTGATGGTCTGGTGACGAGAATGTTGGGTTCCGTCCGTTTGGTGCTATGTGCTAGGTCAGGTGTACCGTCATGCCCGTTCACATGTAGATCAGCTAACCTGGTGAGCGTCACCCACAGGATTCTACGTACCGCATCTAGGCTCTTTGTGCTCCACAGGCGATCAGTGTAAGCGCGTAACGTAATGCTGTCCGGTTCAATTTTAAACGCCTTTCCAACAGCTGGTTAAACTGCTCCATGTGCAGGCTGCAACGTGCTGTTCCCCGTTTTCTCCCGGCGCTGACATTCTGTTTCAGGCATAACCTCAAGTTTTCGCCTCTCTTGTGAGGAACGACTTATCATGCACAAGGCGCACGCCGCGCGCCTTTTGATAGTTTGTAACGGAGGCACATATTTCGATGCAACGACAACGTCCAAATTGATGCCAAAGACATGCCATGAGCGAGATCATGCCGTAACACACTCCAAAGAGGCCGATAGTTGAGCCATCATGTGCCAGACATATGTTCCATCATTTTCCTTTCAGTGTCCATAACTTTTTGAACAGCTTCCGTTGCATCAAATTCATGAACTAAAAGGTAGGCGCTATCGGGAAGAGGCATCCCCGCTTTGTTAGAATTCTGGGATTACTTTTATCTTTCTTAAACTCCTCACGAACCAGATGTATAGCATCGACGTCTGTGTAGAATATCATGCCGTTCCACAGTGGGTGAGTGAATATGTTATTCCCAGTACACTGAATTTTATTTCCCGCCGGAACGACGACATCGATCATAATCAGTTACATCACGCATCATGAACGGGATTGCGGCTCCCGACGCTTTCCCGCAGAGCGGAAACGCTCGGGTATGCCGCCGGTGGTTGTCTCGAGTTGGGGAACAACAATAAATCAGAGACACTACCTCTTTTTTTCGTCGATCGTTTCATAGGGTGCATGCGGAGTGACGTGCTTTATTAGGACCATGAGATGCACGAGCATTTTGAGGCAACGACATGCACGGGGATCACGCCGGAGGCGCTCGGACAGCGGATGTTGCAACCATTGGATCGGGGATGTGATATAGGAACACGGATGAAACCCGCGCAGCTTAGATAACGCCATTGTAAGCCACTTTCGTCGGTCCATATTCTCTACTGATCTTTTCATCATTTCATCAGACGACAAAGGATCGTCACGTGTCTGTAGCGAATATTGTCGCAAATCTTGTTAAACCTATGAAATATTGGTCACCGGGGGGTCACAGACCGGTCACTTGGTCGATCATATCATCCCGCCGGCACCTCGAATACAAGGGCGTCTGAGACACCCCACCCTCGATCAGCACTCCTGTCGAGTGCCGAGTCCGCTTGAAATACCTAATCCAGCCTGACTTGGGACTTTAAACAGTAAACAGTAAATATTTGAACCAATGAATCGCTCGGCTTTTCATCCTGATATCATCACCCCTCGACCATGCTGGTGGCAAACGTCTTTGGCTGGTCTCCTGCTGGCGACGACGACAACGACGTCAATGTCGCTCAGGACATACACTTCATGACCATCAAACCATTTCCTTCCTCCTCGAGCAATTTTCTGAGCCCTATTTGTCCCCCGCTCCATCCAACGGCTCCAAAAATATGCCCTCCCCCATCCCAGCCGACTCCCTTGGCTCCGTCGACGGGAGCCCCCCGCCCTTCCATTGCACCCTCATCCGACCGTCGAGCACAGCGTAACCGGAATCGTGACCCTAGCTGGATTCCGCGTCCCCGCAACGCCTTCATCATATTTCGGTGCGAGTACTCTCGCGAGCATTCGCAGAGTTCGCAGGACTCGCAGAACGACCATGATCATGACTCGACAAACTCTGTCAAGACGCTCTCCAAGCGTGCCGCTGACGCGTGGAAGGACCTCTCCCAGTCGGAGAAGGATCGGTACAGGCTGTTGGCGGAGAGGGAGAGAGAGGAGCACGCGCGCCTCTATCCACATTATCGCTTCCGTCCTGTGAAGCGACAGGCATCGGGGACGAGGAAACCGTCTTGTGAGCGTTCCCGTGCACCCAGGGTGGCCCCTGTGGAGCGTCCGCCCACATCATCGACCCACCTTCCATCTGTATTGACTTCACTACCGGCAAAGTCGTGCTCGAACCCGTCCGTCGAGCTAGCCGACATATCTGCCCCTATGCCACAGGCAATAGCACCGCCGTTGCCCGAGCTATCCTCATACCCCATCGACTCCCAGGTGAACGTGAGTTGCCCCTGTCGAATGTTTATACTTGTGTTCACCTTGATGTTCTCTTTCCGCGCCACCCTCAGGTGCCGCTCAGTATGAATTTCGACGACCCCTTGCTATTTTATTCCTCCCCCGAAGCCCCCTTGCAGCCCGACATCTCACTACCCGGTTCTGTCGAACTGTACTCTCCTCTGTGTACGTCGACACTGGGCATACCAGACGATTTCCGCTGCAACGATTCCGCGTTTGGTCTTGATCCGATCCAAGACGACCAGGAGCAACAACAGGCTCTTGAGGCGTATGCGATCGGTTTGTACAACTATGATGTTTTTTCCCCGTTTACGTTCCCCGAGTACTGCTGAGGGAGCCGTCGGGTCCTGGGAGTGGGCATGGGCATGGGTTTGTTTGCATGATCGGTTTTATCCTGGGGCCTACGACGCTGTAGAATACTCTAGTATCACTTTATGACCACCTCACTCTATCGAATCGACCGTGTAGCTTTCGCTTAAACGTCTATTGCTCAAAATGACTAACTCTGATTGGTTACTTGGCTCGCTTGGAACAGTTCGAGTAGCCTATCGGGGCCGCGGCAATCCGACTGCGAATCTATTCGTTCCGGCGCATTGCGTCAAATCCTTGTACACGAAGATACGATCTATCCAGGATCGTCTGAGTCTCAGGGACAGTCTGACCACGGCCAGTGAAAACAAGAACTGCAAGTGACATTTCCTTTTTCATTTGATCCCACGAGGGTGGAGAACGTTTAACCTGTGATACCGTGAAGGTAATGATACAAACTTATCTCCAATCGGCGAAAGATCGCCGTCGACATTCCAACACTGGGGACTGATACTTCGTTCGCTGGAGGGGAAATTGGCCAACGAACCTAGGCTGACAATATCCTAACGATAGATAAGCATAAGCTCAACTAAACACTCACTGACGCACCAATACGGGACATGGGAAATGAGCATTGTACTCGAAAATCCTCGCTATGCGATGAGAAAACGCGCGGGTCATTGCTCGGGACCAACTGCTCAGCGCTCAAGCACTGTCAGTACAGTACGTAACTAAGCCGCATGGCAGATTTGAAAAGTGCCGGCTATTCCCGGGTTAATGCACAGAATTTCCCCACGGAAAAATCGGCAGTGATTCTATCCAAGTGGCTTCACTGGTATGTAAAACCCATGCGGTGGACGAAGATGGACTGACATTCGGTGTTGACTCTTAGCCTGATATAATTGACTGATTTAAGCGGCAACGAGAACGCCCCTCGGAGCCCCTAATATATATAGCAGTCAGTGTGACGGCACTGAACCTGCGAACGGACAGGGATTATGGAAACCCCGGATGATGATAAAATGATTTGGTCATGTAATGGAGGCACCAGCGGTGAAGAAAAGCGGAGTCCACGGTTTGTCCCTGCAATAGCACACTACCATGCCCACGGAAGAGAGCCCTCTGCTGGGAGACCAGCTTCAGCATCACTTGGACCCAACTCAGCGTGCTCTCCCCGAAGATATTTACAATCGCTTCACCCGTCAACAGAAGCGAGTGATCCTCATCATTGTCGCCTTCACCGGTCTCGTTCCCAGTATGTTTTTCCACCAATTCTGCTTGTTCTGCGAAGAAACGG
>JBBPLP010000349.1:0-25593 GCA_038089875.1 Fistulinella prunicolor
AAATAAGCAAGAATACGTAAGCGAGAATAGAGCGAGGAAAAGAGTGGCCTAAGCGGGGCTCGAACAGCGAAGGCTACGAGTGTCAGAGGAAAGAAATAAGAGCATAGACGATGAAACGTAACAGTTCTGTGTTGCCTATTCACCTGATGGCAACCATGTTGTCTCTGGCTCTTTGGACAAGACCATCAGGATTTGGAATCCAATCACTGGAGAGTGTGTGGTGGGCCCATTCAGAGGGCACACTGATTCTGTCACTTCTGTTGCCTATTCACCTGATGGCAGCCATGTTGTCTCTGGCTCAGGGGACAAGATCATCAGGGTTTGGAATTCAATCACTACAGAGTGTGGGACAGGCTCATTCCAGGGGCACACTAATTATGTCACCTCTGTTGCCTATTCACCTGATGGTAGCCATGTTGTCTCTGGTTCAAAGGACAAGACCATCAGGATTTGGAATCCAATCACTGGAGAGTGTGTGGCAGGTCCATTCCTGGGGCACACTGGTTCTGTCCTCTCTGTTGCCTATTCACCTAATCACAGCCATGTTGTCTCTGGCTCACTGGACAGTACCATCAAGGTTTGGAGTGTTCAAGAATTGTTTTCCTTTGGTGAAATGTGTTTGCAAGGAGATGGCTGGATAGAGCTCTCTTCTGGTGCTTGTCTTTGTTGGATACCTCCTTGGGCTATGCAGTACATTCATCTTCCTATCCACTCCTTGGTTATACCACAGGACCAAACTTACAAACTTGATTTTAGTAATTTCTCTTATGGAACATCTTGGATATCCTGCTGGAAATAACTCCAGTGTCATAGTTAGTTTTTTCTTGTGTTGTCAATTTTCCTTCCAATACTATGTAGTATACAGTATATGTATTGCTGCAGCTGTTAATTATTATGCTCATCCAGGAGGTTCACAATGAAAGCAGCCTCCCAGCAACTGTCAAATTAGCACAAGGCTTGTGTGCTGGAATTTATACATAAATTCATACAGCATGCAAAAAGTACTCTGTAGAAGCCCATGCCAATCATGAAGAAGTGAAGCCAAGTGGATGCACATGTGGTGGACTCATTTGACAATGGAAATCATCACCCACTGCAGGTATCATAACCCATCCAAAGTATTAGTCAAACTACCAACACATAGTGACGAAAAGTTGGGCATTCAACATCTATGTTCCGAAAAAAAGGGATGGAAGCAGAAAACAGCTGTCCATGTATGGCTCTCTGCCGTTGATCAACATGCCCTACTCACCGTTCTCGACACCTTGTGTCACTACCTACTGCACATACTTAGATCTGGTCGAGAAGTGTGGTCCCCACTGTGTCAGCAGTATGGCCAGGAAGACCGTCCTGCATCCGAGGCACGAGATTCAGGTTAGCTCAGAAGCGATGAACAAAAAGCTAGTGTCATAAATGAGAAACGGAGAACATGAATCAGGGTGGATACCTTCATCGACATCCATGCAGATACCATGTTGGAGTAGCCTTTTTGACATCCCACGCAGCGTTTAGATTGGGTCAACCTTTTTGTGTTGATGAGCGCCCAGTCAGGGTAAAACATAAACAGGGCAAGCATCAGAATACTAGAGAGCAACGAATAACATCCATACCAAGAACCGAGCGAAGAAATGGATTGTGAGCGAGAAAGCAAACGCAGCTACTTCTTTCCCAACCCCACTTTGCCCATATGTTCCCTCGCCCATTTCATTCAGCTTCAAGTCAGCGATGTTTTGGTCACAGCATCCCCCTCTCACCACCCTGTCTCTCGTCTCCCCCACTGGTTGTCATAGACGAGGAGGGTGCGCCAAACTGTCAAAGTTTGTCGTACAGGAAGACACGGACTGATGGTGAGGGTTAATGTATGTGCATGGGAGTGGGGATGAAGGACGGGACGGGAAATGGTGGTGGATGTGATGCGCGGCAATGGGAGAGTGGAAAGGCCTCGAGACCCCAGCGTCGGAACGAGATAAGGCGATCGGCATGGTACAAAGAAAACCCCCGGAACGAGTATGGAGAATGCCCGTGCCAGCGAGGAAAAAGAGAAGGCAGAGGGAAACGTCTGTGAGAGGAAAGGGTGAAAAAGGATGGTAGCCCGGCCTCACTGAAGGAAATGGCAATGTTTGGAAGGAATGCCCCACAAGGTGAACAGAAAACTTGAACCCAGAGATGTGACCCGAAAGTTTGCAAAGTAACCAGCGTCCTTGGCCGAGTCAAGCACGTCAGGGAGAACAAATTTTCAGGAAACGCCCGCTCGGACCCGAGCAAAACAGAGGTTGTCCATCACTGAGACCGAATACTGCGCGCTCCATCAGTGGTCCTTCGCCTTCGTTGAGCATGGTGGCTCGGTTTCTCTGAGGTCTATTTCTTGGGTACATATAACTGCGCCGCACGTAGAGGCATTAACCAATAAGACCCTGGGTGACGACCTGCCAGATCAACGTGCAACTTATCCCGATTGGCCGAGCGATGTAGAAGGCTGACAGCCGGACTCGAACACGGCTTGCTCACAGTTGTACCAACTCCTCTTAGTGGCACAGGGGATCGCCTTCTAATCAGACAGCCACGAAGAATGACTTGGTCGTCGATATCCTTTGGAGGTATGGAACCTTATGTTGAGCCGCGTTATGGATTCTAATTGGGTCTACGTGACGAACTGAGTAACAGGCGAGGGAGTGATGGAAGGTATAGAAGCGGAGGAAGAGGTATGCTCGTGGGATGGCATAGAAACGGGAGCGGACATGGAGGAGAACCTTGAGCAGTTCTCCTACCTTATTCATTTGTGTAGATGGAGTATTCATACGGGGAGGGTGTCCGAGGGGCTACGAGCATGGGGAGAAGGGAGAAGATAGCGTTTTGCACATCCAAACTAGAGTCCATACATTAAATACGCATAGGAAGTGGAATAAATGCACCCACGAGACGACTATAAGCTTCTGGACGGTTTGTCTCTTGGCATACAAATAGCTGGCCGTCCCGCCAGCCTTGACCCAGACTGGCTGAGTACTAGAAAAACACCGAGAAGATCCTATGCATGGTGCGAGAATAACGGCGCCAGTAACTTGTTCCGGATGAATAACAGGGCACGATAAAAAGGGAAAAGAAACACACAAAAGAAAGCCGCGCCATCAACGGCGACCCAAGCGGCGGTGTCTCTAGCTCTTTGTCCAGTGGGCGATTTCTCCAATATTGACTTGGAACCAGAACACGAAATCTACATTGGGCACGAAGCAACGACAGTTGGCGGTCATAATGATGGAGTCCTGTGTTTCATAGAGAGTGAAACAGCAAGCATGAAGTTGGAAACGGGAGTCCTGTGTCCAACTTCCTCAGAATGGCACTTGGAGTGGGCGAAACAGAGGGAAGGATGGACATAGAGAAAGGGACACGTGCGAGTGCGAGACGTACCCATGGTGAGGACGACGCGTGTGTGATGCTGGGCACTACAGTGACGATTTTTATGGCGGATTCAAGTGGACGCAGCGGACTGAACCGAGTCGCGTCGGTGGCGGGGATTTGAAACAAGGGACTCATATGATCGCCATCGTCACGTGCTTTTATTATATTTTCCAAGACACCAACGGCGAATCCTTCGAACTTAACTTCGCGCGCACGGCCTAGCCTACTAGCTAGTAGTGTTCATCGTCCGTTCCGACACGAAGTGTATCTCCCTCCACAAGATTTACGACGACCTTGTGCGCAGTACATTGTTACATACACGTTTGTGGAAAACAAGACTGGACGAACAACTCATGCTAAAGGAACACTCTCGGCCTTGACGTAGTCCCCACCCCCTAGTTCCTTGGTGATATCCAGGTCCCGGATAAAGCCCGTTGAGAAGTCGTAAACCCAACCGTGTACCCAGACTAGCCTCTCCCCGGCATGCTTGCGTACCCACCCGTCCAGCTCTCCCACATTCTCGACCTGCATCTTCACGTTCTCCTCGATCACGGCCTTCAGCGCCGCCTGTTCTTCATGGGGTAGCGCAAGCCCCTTGATGCGATGGACGAGGGGCCTGAGCCAACGCGTGATGGCATCGTTGGGGTCCTTGGAGTGCCTCTCGTGTGGATCCCTATGGTGCGATTCGGCGGGGTGGTACAACGAGTCGCAGAGCGCGTGGTGTCGCTCAATCTGATCTGGGTGTGGAGGGCGAGCTGCCTCTTTCATTGCCGTAATCGCACCACCACAGTGCTCGTGGCCAACGATAGCGACTATGTGTGCACAAGGACGGAATGAGACAGAGCAAGAAGGGGAAAGGCAAAGTTGCTGTGAAAAAATACGCACTGTGCTGGACGCCGAGTACTTTGATGGCGTATGCAAAGACCGACAGCGCGCTGTCGTCATGAAGGTGAAACTGGCTGTTTAGAAGGAAATCATCCGTATGTCAGAAAAATGGTAACTTGGTGATGAAAGACCAATCGAAGGAGAGGTAGGTTACTTTGCAATGTTCCTGTGCACGAAAACGGTACCCGGGAGCGCTGTTGTCGCATCCGACTCTTGTACTCTAGAATCTGAGCAACCGATCCAAAGGATCTGTTGAGCGGAGGGGCGTATCAAGGGTTAGCGACGAAGTTGGAACTAACGATGCCTACCTTGGGTGCTTGCTTATCCTGTGGATCGGGGAAGTACTGAAGGAACGTCTGATTAAGCCTCTGTGCCCACTTTTCATTGGCAGAAAGGAGTCTGGATATATAATCCTTTATGTTCGTCGACGATTCGAGCTCGGACATGGGTTGGTGCAGGGTAATGCATTGGTGTTCTCCAACCCAATATACACACTACCCACCTGGGGCGATCAGCGCTCCCCCTGAGGCGGGCCAGTCCAGCTTCACGAGTCATGGACACGTAGCAGCTGTTATCGCTGATCCTGTAGTTGTACATAGGTCTGCGCCCTCGCAGTCTGTATCCGTCATCTGAGCGCCATGAGTGATCTTTGGGCATGGGGTTACTTGCCATGGAAAGTCCTAGAAAGGGCTAGCTCATTCGTCGAAGGCGCAGGCAGCATCACAGGACGCCGATTGGCTGAACCTGGCCCGGTTGGGTGATCCGCTCGGGATCAATTTAAATCAATCCAGGCACCGCTTGAGGAATTTCCCTTGCGGCATGCAAATTCGCGCAAAGATTGAGTTCAAAGCACCTCGTCCTGCAGAACCCCCCAGCCTTGAAATCAAGGAGATAGAGGGGATACAGCCTAGAGGCAAGTGGTGGGTATGGCTCTTGTGAGATGATCAGTGCACATACACCACGAATGACTCCGGCCCGGACCCCGTGGCACCCGAACGGCCTGAAGACAACTAACAACCTTGTCCGAAAGACGACTTGCAAGTTTGATTAGAATGCGCCCGGAACTCTCGGATGCGCCAGCACACATGAACCTCAAAGTTCCGAACGAACGATAACCGGAAAGTCATGATGGGGTCATGTCAGACGTGGCTCGACGACGCTTTATGAACGTGCCAGTAGTGACGTTGGAGGCTGCGGCGGTTCTGCTGGACGTCGGTGACATGATGCTCCCGGACAGATCGCCGTCTGGCACAAGTAGTCGAATCATGACCCCCGGTCGTCTATGGAACAAGTCCGTCCTGCAGAAGAATGCTTGTCAAAACCTCATATTCGGACTACCAGCATGTGGCAGACGCCGAGACCCTTTCGTTCAAACGTTTCGTATCGTCGACATGCCTTTCAGAAGGAACCACAAGGACAAGTCCAGCTTGCCGCTGCGTCGTAAACCCCCATCATGATGGTCGTCCGATTCTACACCACATGCCATGATAACCAGGATTATTGAAACCAACCATATACACGTTGTTTTCGAAGGAATGGAGAGCATAATCTCGATCGGACCCGCCAGCAAAGTAACCAGCACCATGCACAATTTATAGTGGACAAATCTGCTCCGAATCCCAATTCTCCGAGTTAACGCCCTGCAGGACGAGGAACATGTTGCCTGGATCGATCTCTTGCTTGATGGACAGCAGACGAGCGTAGTTCGCGCCCCAGTTGACCTGCGCGAAGTCGGTCAAGAGAATATCCGGCTGTCATACGAAGCGTTGTTGACTTGTCAGTGAGACCGTCTCGGAGCGATGCGTATCCGAATGCTCACCTCGTTCAAGTATTGCGCTGGGTTGTTGGGCGTCAATGCACGTACAGGCGCCATCGCGTTGGTCGTGTTTTGGCGAATGGCTTGGATGTCAGTGTTTGAGGTCCCATCCGACCATTCTGAAAAAACGACGAGATCGACGAGTGCGTCGCGCCATGCTGGATGGACGGCGTTGTAGTCTGCAGGATGTGAGGATACGACACCACCGGCGACGTGTCTATAGGTTATAGATGAGCCTAATTAGTCAGCTCCAGATAGAGCAAAGTTCAACGTACTGCCCGACACCGCCGCTCATTTGAGATATCGCCTCAGAGAGCTGATTTGTGGCAGTCGTATCTGTGAAGACGTCCGTGGTGAGAAGCCACGAGGCAGTGGCCGCGCCGAGACCAAGGGTGGTAGCCTTAGGATAGTTGAATCCGACAACGTCGACGGGATCCAGGATGTTCGCAACGAGCCAGGCTTCAAAGTTGGGATAGATGGTCGACACATTCGTCTTGATGGTGACACCAGAAATCTGTGCAGCTTCGTCGATCCAAGCGCCGAGCGTAGAACTAGCAAGAGCATCGGTACCGTTCGGGAGAAGGTACATGAGTGCGAGGTAGTTGGGGCCGAAAGGGTAGTATCCCGACCACCCAGCTTGCCCCAAAGATGGCAATGTGGAGTGGAAAGAGTTAAGAAGGTCGACAAAGGCGGCAGAGCTGGTGGTGATTGCCTCGAGGAACACGGCGTACACAGGGAATTGAGAGTAGACCTTGAATGTCAACGAAGCAACAATACCAAACGACGGACCTCCGCCTCCGCGAATTGCCCAGAACAGATCAGTGTTCTGGTAAGGGTTGGCAATGACGTGAGTACCGTTGGGGAGAACGACCGACACTTCGATGACATTATCTGCACCTGAATTTGAGATGTGAGTGTTAGCAGTTTGGAAGATAGCGAGTGAGAGAGAAGCACGTACCCAAGTCGAGGGTTGGTGACAATATATTGTGGCCACCACCCAATGCCCAACCGCCAGCAGCACCAATACTAGCATTGCCACCGACAGCACCTGGGATCGTAACACCATTGTCGGATGCGAACTGGTACACCTCATACCACTGCACACCAGGCGAAACGGTGATAGCTGCACAGAACGTCGACAGTTAGCGGACAACTAAAACTGACAAGAACAACAGGTTTACTTGGTACACCAGAGGACTGCCCCCCGGCATGAACGAAATCAGAAGAGAAGCTGATTCCCTTCCAATAATGCGTCCAGATCATCAAGGAGCCAGGGCCGAGACCACGTCCAAGGAAATCGTGTCTACAATTATCGTAACGTTCAAGAAGAGATGACTCGAAAAGGTGGACACATACCCTGTGTTTTTGACGTGAACTTTCAAGTTGTACTGTGCAACAAAGGCAACTGCAGCTTGCAGGTCTTCTACCGAGGTGGCATTGACACCGACGGAGGGTACACGCCCTTGACCGCAAGGGTTCGTCTGACTATCGTTGATGTAACACCAAGAAGTGGAATTAAACTCCCAATTGTCCGCCATGGACCCTCCGGGTTGATCAGCAGTCCAGAGGGGGTCACGCGCGTTCGCCTGTGCGACGGAACATAAGGCTTCGTTGTAGTTGGGGTCGTGGCAGTAATACCCCGGTGGAACGACGTTAAAGATGGGCTGTGTCAGGCTGGCAGAAAGGGCAGCCCACTCTGACTGGGACGGCCAACAGGGGTCGCTAGCGATGCATTTGCAACTAGACGACCTCGCAGCCAGAAACGGGGTCGCCGCAACGGTGGTGGCGAGGAGAATGAGTGCGGAGGGAAACATCTTAGCTGAGGTGTCCTAAGCTCAGAGTACCTCCTTAGTCCAGCTACTTATAGGTCCAACGACGAGGCCCTACCAGCAGTAAGCGGAGAAAGCAGCGTCTGCACTGGATCAAAGAAGAAACGTCAGGCACGAAAAAACTTAGGCGAATGTTCTAAACGTTCTTGAGGCGAAGGACAACTCACAAGTCCCCGGCTAGGACCATACGAGGGTGGAAATGGGGCGCGGCAAAGATATATTTGATCCATTAAGCGCGCCAACAACCGTTTTCCGTAGACTTCGGATCTCTGAATCTCGTTCAGGTGAATCGAATACGCTTAAACTAGACAGAAATGATAAACTGTGCGTCGAACGTGAAAATTGAGAGGAAGACCATCAGGACGATGGCAATCAGATTGTGGTCTCTCGTGCAGCCGGAGCACCCCAAGCCTAAAGGTCGTCTGTGGAGACGAAATGTGCATTATTGAAGCAATAATCCGGGTCTGTTAGCGCACGAGCAAGGTAGAAAGGGTGGCACAGCTAAGAAAATCGACGGAGGTCCAACAAGTTGAGGTGAGGAAGGATCGCACTACATATCGCAGCAAGCGACGTTTAAGTAATTCTGTTGGCTGCGCCACAACCGAAACAAGTTGACCTTCAATATTAAGTACTTCGCTTGTTGCTTCCATATCGTTGTTCCTGGCGGTCATGTCCAATGATTGGGTGGCTCTTATATCTGGAGTCAAGCTTGTTGCAAGGCCGTTGTGCGCTCCCCATCTAAGTTCAACATTCATTAACTTATGGAACCACTGAAGGTAATGGAAAATACTAGACGCAATATTAAAAACTTCACTTGATTGATCGAGGCTTGTAGATCTCCGAATCCTCGGGTTGCCGTAGGGTGACCGTTGATGGCGACACTACTTGTCAAGTCATAAAAGGTCCCGCTCCTCCACGAGTCTTACTATTTTTGTAAGCCTCCTCTTCCGCACCTCTTGGACAGATCCGCGTCGTCTCGCTAGTGGGCAGTCTTTTTTTCTGATCGCTTGTTACCTCCACTTTCTTCCAGTACGTTCCACTCGCAAACGGCGGTTTTGCCTGGTGGTCTCTTAAGCCCTCCAAAGCCAAGACCAACAGCGCATCGTCATGATGCATCATGGACCGTTCTGGTAAATACGTCCGACTGGCAGCCATCACGGACATGATCATGTGACAGGTCATTTCCCGCCGTCGTTGGGCGGTGACGGCCGCCGGGGCGCCGGCCCCTTGTCGCGGAAATGATTCCACGTCAGAGAGCTCAGTAAAAGGCTTCGGTACCGCTGAAAGAGGTACAGTGTCAAATCGTTTAGAACAGCGCTGTCAGCCTAAATACCTTTAATTGTTTCTTTGATGAAGTTGATAAGATTGCCACGAATCATTGGTGCGAGGAGGCGCACTATTATCCATGATACTGCCACGTACCTCAGTCGCTGCCGATCTTCGACTGCGAGGAGGCTTGGTTACCGTTCGCAAGGCAACGCACGGAACTAAGCCACGAAATCAGAATGTCATATATCGTGTGCCTCAGGTAAGGACGTTCCTAATGACTCGGGCTTGCAGCACCTCTTTCTCGTCCGCAGGGAGGGGAGGCTCCGAAACGCGGCGATGGATGAACGGCGGAGGCAACCACGCTTTAGTAGTCAATGGTATGTAGTCATCATGCTGTACCATTGTTGTCGTAATGCTGTTCTTCTGAGAAACAATGCTGGCAGGTTTCTGGGAGATAGTAATCAAGTGATTATTCGAAGAGCCAGCTACGCTCTAAACCAGAACTTGAAGCATATGCTCGTCGCATCAGAGTGATTCACGGATATTAAATATCTGATTTCAAGCATATGCAAAGTCATCCGATCAAACTCGTTAATTCTCTAAAACGGATGGTATTCTCCATCCATACAATTATGCAAAGGTATGCGGTATCCTTACAGAGTCATACTATCCTTGCGGGCGGGGGTAACAGAAAAAGAACAACATAAGAGAGCGAGTGTGACGACAAACAGAACAATGTACATGGTGGAGGCGTGGTATTCGTGATATTCGTGGTTTCTAAGAACGGTGATATAACGACGAGCTTAATTGGAATATGAAGGAGGTCCTGTCGTTCATTCAACGATACAATCAAAGAGACCGAAGAAAACAGACAAACCAGGGGAACGTGTGCTCTGCAATGCAGACTGTAATGCCTGTCGCTCATCAAGTGACAGTGAATCTACCAGGCGGACAAGGCCGTCAATGGACGCTTTCCGGTCTTGCTGGACAACTTCAAGGAAGCGCTGCAAGAGATGATCTGTCCTCGATCTGGCCAACGTGGATGTCAGATCCAGCTCCTCTAACGCAATTGCGAGAGCACGGTTGTCGGAGCGGTCGACAGTGGAAACCAGTGAGTCCAGTAGTTTCTCCTGAAGTTCCGAGGTTGCATCTGGATTGCTCTCGGCCAACTGTGCAAGTGCCTCAGAGCGAGCAAGGCGTGCGCGAAGGGCCCAGTAGAAGAAGCGGCGAGCATTCTTCCACACGGCCGGTTTGGCGCAACCCTTGGCTTCCATACGACCAGTTCGACTAAGGATGTATGTGAGCATGGTCGCTACAAGTGAAAGGAATAAACACTTACTCGTGAAGATCTGCATACAACAATGCAATTTGCTTGTAAGTGGGTTGTAAGAAGGCCTCCCTATCGGCCAACGCGTCCGAGGCCGTAGCTTTCTCCTCCTCGGACTTGCTGGGATCTTTGCTGGCGACTTTCAGGGATGCGTATGTAGAGTCGAGGCGTTCCATGAGCGAAAGGATTCTCTCTCGGCGCATCTTGATCTCAACGATACCCTCAGGCTCCAACACGCCGGCACGTGCCTCAACATCAGCGTACATCTCCATCTTGGAGGGGTTGATTGAGGGATCGAGAACGACCCAAGCTCCACCGCGAAGCTCCCCATTCGGCACAATGTAGACGAAGACGGGCTGCTTGTAGCTGGACAAGCCATCGACGATCTTTGAGCCCTGCTTCAAAACTTCATCGTACATGTCCTGCTGACCACCGGAGAAACCTCGCCAATTGGCGAAAATGATGAGCGGGAGGCCCTCACGGTTGAAGTCGAAGATGGCCTGCGCAGTCTTGTATGCCGAGTTAGGGTACCAAACTTGCCCAGCCTCCATGACTTTCTGTTCGAACGACGCGGGATTAGCGGGGTCCGCAGGAATGACACGTTCAATAGTACGAGTCTCGACAGCTATGACACCCATAGGAATGCCGCCCAATCGCGCACGACCAACGACAACGGTTTGTGCCCATCCAGAGAGCGTTTCTTGGAAAGATCCTTTGTCGAAGAAGCCTGGTAGCCACTGCGACGTCTGTTCATCAACCTTGCCCTCGACGAACCAGCGAGGATCGTAAGGACCCTTAGGTGGAACATAAGCAATATCTCGGTCCCAAGTATCTGGCGTTTCGCGGATGGGTAGTGTATCTCCTTTGACTTCAGGGACATATGACAGCCACTGCAGGATGTGGGTTACTCCCTCCAGGTCGCTGGCCGCGGTCAGGTGGGAGACACCGTTCTTGTACATGATTTGAGTACCGCCGAGTTGCAAGTTGGAGGTGTAGACTTCACGACCGAGTACCTTGTTGAGTGCGGGTGCTCCAGTCAGGATGATAGGCTGTCCCTCGACCTGGACGGCACGTTCACCCAAGCGGACAAGATATGCACCAATGCCGACAGAGCGGGCAGTCACTAAGGTGATGGTGAAAATATCATCGTAAGCACGTGAGGTCTCGCCCGCGATGAGGCCAGATCCCCTCAATGACTCGACACCGAGACCGTCTTGAAGCCCAATGATGTCTGTGATCTTGTAGCGAACCTCCCCATTCACTTTGATCTCCGTCGTACGAATGGCGGCAGCGGCCTTTTCTTGCACTTTGAGGTAGTTTTCTCGAGTCAAGTAGAGATATTCAAAGCCTTTCTCCGGGTGACCCTCCTCGTTCCAGGCGCATGAGAAAAGGTGCATGACTTCTTCTGCTAAACCGATACGTGCGCCAGAGTTGGCGGAGAGGTAGATGCGGGGGAGACCGTGGGCACGTGCATACTTTGTGACGAGGTAGAAGAATTGATCTTCAATGGGACCAAAAGAGCCGATCTTGTAGGTGATATCATTCGCGACGACAACAACCTTGCGTCCATCAGGGAATTCGGGCGTTTTAAGAGTGAACACCCAAGCAACCATTCCAAATGTGTTGTTACCAGGGGCACGCTCCACTTCTGCCAGGTGATCATGCTCGTCGAGCACGAGTTCCTTCGCTTCAAGGAACTTCTTCGGGAGGGTAAGTGATGGGTCGAAAGTTCGAGCTTGGATCCAAGTGCTATGGAGAGCTTTCGAGAACAGCTCGGGGAAGTCATAGACGTAAGTGGTACCAATAAGGTGGGCCTGGTAACGCTTAGGCTGTAAGGACTCTTTGGTTGGGTAGGGCTGGTTGACGGGCTGAAGATGAAGAGGTCCCTTCTCCCCAATGGACTTCAGGATCGTTGTACCCTTCTCAGTGGTAATTTCTTGGTATCCATGGAAGTTGACGACGAATCCTGATACGTTCTCGATGATGCACCTGATAGGGGTAACATTGCCTTCTTGGTCCTCGAGGGTAATACGAATCTCTGAGCCGGTGACATGTAAACGCCAAAGTCGCTTGCCGTGACGCTCGATGAATCCCGAGATAGCTTCGAGTACATCTTCATAAGAGACCTGGAGAGTGTAGACGAAGTTCATGAAGATATGGTTGACATCGGCATTGCGGTATTGTGCGCTGACGACTTCTAGCGCATCCAAGACACTGGTCACAAGCCGATCCGTCTCGGAGATGAGATATTCTTTCATGCTCACGGAGCCCTGTAAACGTCCAGGACGAATCAAAGCACGAACGAAGAACCGATTATCAAGCTGGTTCTCCCTGGCAATGGCGTGGTACATGTGAATCTGCTTGGTCTCCACAAAGACTGGTTTGAGCTTGTAGTTAGAGAGGCGGCTGAGTTCGAGCTGGAAGGCTAATGCAGGTTCGATGTTACGGATCGCCTGTTCTTCGGTCCATTTACCGCGAACACCTCTCAGAGTGAAGTACATCGGGTACTGTCCACGTTTGCAGATGAGGACTGATACTCGGCGGACGCCACGCTTCACGAGTGTTGCGTTGCGCTCGTTGACGAATTTGGGGACCAGTTCTGCCCATGCCTCCTCGGATATGTTATCTGCATTGTCGGATATGCGAAGAGCCAAGTTCATGACATTTGGCGGCTCCGTACTGCCATAGCGTTGGCGGAATTCGTCGGTATCGAAAATGGGGAGTAGAGCAGCAACTTTCTCGAATCCTTTTTCAAGGGCAGCCAGGTCGGAGAACGAGGCAATGACACCGGTACGAACGGGTTGCGATTGGTTGCGGGAGATCAAATAGGACAGGTCGCTGACAGATCCTTGACGTCTCGGGTCACTTTGGATAAAGTTAGATACCTCTTAGCCAAGGACCTAAGGTGTACTTACGGAGCGGTGACGCTAGGGGTAGCCGGTGGGGAGTGTGAACGTCCGAGGTTGAATCGCCATGTGAGAGCACTCGGGAGTTCGCCGTCATCAGGGCCATCCCCTTCCTCATAATCGATGGACAGCAGAGAGTAGGCACGGTAGGCACGGCGGACATACACCTCGAATGCAGCTGCAGAACGAACGTCAGATCAGGGAGTTAGACAACAAGTAAGGTTAACTGACCGAGAGTGACGACAGGGTCCGCATGCGAGAAGAAAGCGGGAAGAACGTCATAGACAGTATAGCGTGAGTCGCTCAATTCGCGCAATATCTCAGCGGAAGGAGTTCTATACAACATTCAGAAGGTGGAACACCGACGCAAAGGACCTCGCACCTGTTCGTCGTCCCTTGCTCACCATATACACTAGAAGTCACCGATGCTTTAAGAATTGCCTCCATTTGAACTTGACGCTCCTCATAAGAAGGCATCTGCCCGAGAATCAGCACTTCACGAGCTTTGAGGGAGACAGCGGTTGATGACCTAACACACTTGTTAATCGTAGACACATGAAACGGGGGGCGGACAAACTTTGAATCGAGCCCCGCAAGATTGTTAAGAACCTGGTGAAGCCGGCTCTCTGCACCAGAGACGGGAAGACCACTTGATTTGATATAGTCCAGTATTGAGAGCACAAGTCTCGACTTGCTTTGAGCTTTGGTATGGCTAAGCACGAGAGCAACCACCTTGTCGAGGTCATCCTTGTTCTGCTCTCTCAAGCTCAGAACTCGAGCTTCGATGCTTCCTCCGAACAGCTTTTCCGTTGACTCGTAAGCGGAAAGAAGGTTGGCGATTGTGTGCACTTCGTAACCCTTCAGACCGCCCATAAATTTCTCGAGGGCGTCGAATAACGGGCCAAGCTGTGTCCGGAACATCGTACGATCCTGAGGAAGGATGGAGTCCTGAACGTAATGCTCGAGGACTTTCTTGATACGAACGGCGGGGAACTCTTGCGCATCACCTCGGGATTTGGCACTGTCAATAGCTGACCGAATGCCTTCTTCAAGTTTCGATGGCATACGGCCAGACAGAGCGGACAAGATAGAGCTGACTTCCGAGTAGGGTAGTTGAGGGTCATGAAGGACTTCGACGAGCTCCTTGAAAGTCGAGGCCATGATGGCTTGGTTGTCGTAACCTTCAAGGATGTCATTGAGGGTGCCTATGCAACGCACAAACTGCTGGTATTTCCGGTTTCCGACGACACCAGGGGGGCCCATTTGTGGGAGGAGACCGTCAAATGGCTTGGCGTGCTTGACTCGAGCAGGATCATCGAGTGTCAAGATACCAAGGATGTCGCCGGGGTCGAGACTGACACCGGGCTGCTTAACAAATTGGACGATACCATCTTCAGCAGCAACAAGTGGCATGTACATTTTCATGACCTGGACAAGGTAAACTACGACGACACTTGCTTCGGGGAATCAGGCTCACCTCGATCTCTGCATATTGTTCGCCAGCCTTGATGTGGTCACCGCTGTCAACCAGGAATCGGATGAGCTTGCCAGGACTTGGACTCCTTAGTTGTGTTGGATCGTTTTCTTGTTCGATCAAACACGTCTTGGAGTCAACCATGAGTCGAAGAGCTCCGACCTCTTCCCGCCAGTACACCGAATGGCTACGACCATCAAGGAGAATAAGGAGGCCACCGTCAGCAAGAGGGCGTGCCCCGACCATTGTCCGTCCACCGTTCAGGAAGAGGGTCCACATGTGCTTGGAAGAACGGGTACACGTAAAGTTGTATTTGACGTTTTCATAAATGAAGTCGACGCTGAACACGGTCTTCAACAAATCACGAGCGGGTACCTGGCCCTTGTCCAGGATCCGCTTGTACTCAGCGAGACATGCCTCCGACGCGAGGTGGGCTTTGGTGACGGCACCGCAGACAACGGCGAGGGTAGCATCTGGGCGCTCTGCGGTGAGCTTGTTGCTGATCAGGGAATCCAGCCAGCCGGTAGTGAAAGTATTGTCAATGAATGCGTCGAGTTCAAGAAGTTTGATCAGATATTCGACTGTCGTCCTAAAGTCACCACGGATGCTCAACTCCTTCAAGGCGACGATCATGTTCTTCCTACTCTCATTTCGATCTTCACCGTATGCGAAGATGTGGCCAAACTGAGAATCGGCGAATTCGTGAAGACCGCCTGCAGAACTGACGGAGAAGTAACCCCAGACGTTCGTGCTGGAGCGGAAATTGAGTTCTTGAAGTGCACCCGACGATGGCTTAAAGCCAGCGTCTGGGTTCTCGGCAGTGATACGAACTGCAACAACGTGTCCTTTGGGATGAGGTTTACGCTGAAGCTTGTTAGACTCAGGCTTCACCATATCGAAGTCGATCTCGGACGAGGCGTTAGGAGCGACACCGTACAACGTGCGAATGTGCCGGATGCGATGGAGAGGAACACCCATGGCAATCTGTAACTGCGCAGCCGGGAGATTGACACCTGTGACCATTTCGGTGGTTGGATGTTCAACCTGAAGTCGAGGGTTGAGTTCAAGGAAGTAGAACACGTCCTCGGAGTGGCTGTAGAGATCTTTGTGGAAATACTGGTCAGCGTATTATTGAATATGGCAAGGGCAAGAGCATACATTCGACGGTCCCAGCACTAACATACCCCACAAGCTTAGCGAGACGCACAGCAGCGCGCTCCATTTGCTCAAACGTATCTTCTTTAGCAATCGTTACCGGGGCTTCCTCGATGATCTTCTGGTGACGGCGTTGAACGGAACAATCGCGCCCGAACAAAGAGATCGCATTCCCATACTGATCAGCGAGAAGTTGGACTTCCAAGTGACGTGCCTGGCCAGCGAGTTTCATGATAAAGATAGGTGATCCTGCAACGAAATGAACATATGCGGGGAAAGATCCAATGCGCGTCCCTACCTGGAATCTCTCCAGCGACCGCATTATATGCATTTTTGAACGCATCCGGATGTTCAACCTTCCGAATACCCTTTCCACCTCCACCCTCGCTGGCCTTGATCATGACCGGCCAACCTATTTGTTCTGCTTTGTCCAACCCTTCCTCTACGGTCGTCACGCAGGCCGTCCGATACACGTCATCAGCGACGGTCACGAAGCCTTGTTCCGATAGCACTGTCTCGGAGATACCTGAGCCAGACCACGCCATAGTGGGCACATCGGCACTCTGCGCGACAATAGTACTGGAGATCTTGTCGCCCAAGCTTCTCATAGCACTTCCAGGGGGGCCAATAAATACGATCCGGTTCTTGCAGGCGCTAAGGCTCTCGGGTAATCGGGGATTTTCAGATGCATGACCCCAGCCCGCCCAGACGGCATGTACTCCGGCACGTTCGGCCACATCAACGATGAGGTCCACGTTGGCATAGTTGTTGTTGTTAGTACCACCGGGAACCTCGATGTATTGATCCGCCATGCGGATGTACTCGGCATTGACTTTCAGATCTTCGGGAGTGGCCATGACAGTGAACTCAATGGCCCTCTCTGTTCCGAAAGTTTCATAGCTCCATTGGCGAATGGAGCGGATCTCTTTGACGGCAGCGATACCTTTGGAAAGTTGAGTACATGCGTGTCATGACGGACGATGGGATAGACAGTACCATTGTTTGCGATGAGGACCTACGAATAGACAGAGAATAAATCAGTTCTCGATGCACAGAGTTTAAGAGAGAGTGCCATCCCCTGATCGATCAGGAGGTGTGTATATGCGCGGTGCTTACCTTTGTGATGACCGTATGACCCCCATTGGCCAGAACAAAATCTTTAACGCGGCCAGCGGGTGCCTTTTCCAGCGAATTTCCGCCTATCCACGAAGTGTATTAGACATATGACGCGTCTCCGAAACCC
Organism: Fistulinella prunicolor; assembly: GCA_038089875.1. NCBI lineage: Eukaryota > Fungi > Basidiomycota > Agaricomycetes > Boletales > Boletaceae > Fistulinella > Fistulinella prunicolor. The sequence goes on from JBBPLP010000349.1 coordinate 17,301, forward strand.
TGTACATACCGATGAAGTGCGCGACTTTCGAGTGATCGTAAGCTGACATGCTTCACAGAGGAGTAGGACTCGTCTCGTTTATAAGGGCTCGATGGCAGCGACGACTGCCAAAGACGGGAGGAGGGATGATGGTAGGAGGGAAAAGCGACGGATTGTGAATATATGATGGGGATGTTAAAGGCTCTGTCTACCCGTACCCCAAAAGTGGGCTCTGGGGTTACGTAACCTAAATTTGTCTCTAATTCGGAACGGTTTTACAGTCTGTCCTGTTTACGGATATCGCGTTTCCTCTTGTCACCGCATGGATAGTTGTACCTCTGGGCAGTCCCTTGAGCCCAGTTCCTGCTTTGTAGATAAGAGGATACACGAGCACATGAGTCGTGCATCGTGTTGGTTCGAAGATCAACTTTGGTCACATCCCGATTATCTGAGCGAAGAGAAGCATCATACATGTTGCCACCACCGGAGGCACATCGAGCCTCGCATATCCGGCGCTCTGCGATCCAATCATGTCAAGCGCTGCGGCAGAGGGCTACGGTTCCGAGATATGATGGGGTTTGTATGTAAAACCTCTCGAAAATTTCCATGTTCGGCTTACTGGAACCCGAAGTTTATTATAACTTATCAACTTGTTTTAAGTTTTGCCTGAAGATTACCATTTCAAGTCTCACATTTTTCGTAAGGTTAAATATCTTTAGGCTCACGAGGACAGATATGATGATCCAACTGATATGTCATGCATCACTTACAAGGGAGCCCGAACAGCCTCCGAGAGCCTCGACCTATTGTACACAATACGCATTGGATCAGTCCAGTAGGTCACTGCTTTGATCTGCATTAAGGATAAGCCTGGTGAAAAAGCGAATTTGTTCCAAGAATCCTTCCGCTCGCATAGCTATAATTCTCGTGTAAATTGGTAATCCAGCGCAACGCCGACAATCACTGACCTTCGTTAGTGGTGTGCGCGTCATTATAAGCGTCGCCAGCGCCACGATGACCATACCGAAAGATGTGTTTTGTGAGGTTCCAGTAGTGTCTCGTGTCTGGGTCATGCAGACATGCCTCAACATCTTCATCTCCGTTATGACGTTCTTCGCTTACCTGTATTGCCTATTATTAGGACAATTTTAGCATAACCATATGGCAGCTGAAGTACATAATAATACTTGCCAGTGGAAAGTCCAGGCGAGATGACGGCAGATGTCGGGACACCATCCGTGCGGAGATGGGTCTGGAATGTTGATCGGATAGTCCCTGACAGAAGCTCATAAGGCCCACTTCCCGTTGTGGGTGACACAGGGGCTGGCGCGAGGGAACTGTTAAAAGCTTCGGAGAGGCGTATAGTTCCCCGTGGGGGATCCTGCGATCCCACTACCTTTCCAAAGGCCTCGAGAGTCATGTTGTGTTTCACAGCAAGAGGGAGCATAATATCGATCAAACGGTCCTCCAACTCGGCAATTGAACTGTGATCAACAACGCGGTAGTTTGCCACAGCCCACACAGCCTCGGGAAGGGCATTCACTTTGACACCTCCGCCGACAAGATCTGCCTCCAGATATCAACGGGAAATAAATAAAGCAAAGCACGTTAGTTGAAGCGCACCAAACGCCTGAGTGGTTCCTGACAGGGCGTAGAACCTGGGATCAAAATCAATGAGTCGATCTCCGAGTTCCCGCAACTTCTCATCGCTGGTATGCGATTTCCAGACAAGTTTCCTCAACGACGCCGGGAAGTTTGCATCATATTTTGCACGACATTCCAAACCTTGGTAATATGTCCTTCCTCGAACCAACTCAGGTTCATGCGGATGAGCCTCTAGCTCGGTGATCAGGTCAGCCAAGATACCAATTCCCTAAGGAAACATAGCTATCAACGGAACGCGAAGAATGCAGGTAAATTCTTACAGTATGTTTCGGAGGCCTGCTGGAATGCCCGCCAGGGGTCAACACATCCATACGAACGTCCATGTATCCTTTTTCGGCCACTGCTGGCGTGGAAAATACTGTCCCATTCAGGTCTGTCCATCCTCCTGTTGAGTTCACGTGTGAGCACGCGGGCCACGCTCTTGTCAGGATGATTTGAAACATACCCCCTTCGTCGACAAGCATGGCTATCGAATTGGGGCCATAGGCCTCCAGAAGATGTTGCCCGATCGCACCCGCACCCTATAACGTCTTCAGTACCGGAACGAGGTTAGAAGGAACATGTCGCACCATATAGCCTCCTCCCTCTTCATCGATACCAAAGGCCAGAATGACTGTACGGGACGGTATGAATCCACGCTCCAGTAGCACTTCAATAGCAGTTCTTGGAAGTTACCGCTGAATCATCGCAGAGGAGAACCTCGTAACTCAAACTCACAAGCTTCCAATGACACCTGGTTTATCATCACAGCTTCCCCTCCCCCAGATCCATGTCCCGTCATAGTAACCAGAATATGGCGGGTGAACCCAATCATTGTACGTGGCAGGATTAACCGGGACGACATCCATATGAGCAGTAAGCAGCAGAGGTTTGGTCCGTTCGGTTCCTTTCCATTCATACAACAAGGCATGGGTGTTCACTTGAGTGCGTTTGAGGTTTGCATGGCTAAAAGAGAATCTGTCCAGTGTACTAGGTTGGTCTCGTGTTACACTCACACTCTCGGGAAATGCGACTCGAGATACGCGCGAAACTTTGTATGGATTTCCCACCGAGGATCTTCGGACGGGGGCCCAAGATCATCATAAGACTCCGTGCTAGTACCCGTGATCAGCGCTGCAAAAAGAAGAAACGAAGAGGAAAAGACACACGGAATACGGACAGCGCCGCCCAGCGACGCGTACGCTTTGAGCTTGAACTCGCTTGAACTGAACTCTTGGTCAAGGCTGTCCAATAAAGCCTCATATCGCGGTGAAGTGAGCGCCTCGACTTGAGGACAGATGCCATCGACGCTTTCTCTCTCGCATCCGTGAAGTAGGCGAGTGAATAGAGCTGGCCAAAAGTGTCGGGCCAAGAGGGCAATACCCAAAAGGCTTGCAAACTTCAGCAGCCGGAAACAGGTCGTTATCGACTGGGAAGACTTGGGAAGCTTGCGATCCATCGAGCCTCCGTCCTTGCGAGGTGACATCATCAAGATAAGCCATTCGTCACGAGGTAACGCAATCACAATCAGTTCGTCCGATGAGTCCGACAACCGATCCGGCTCGGATGGAGGGGCCGATATGAGTGACATTGGTGCTTCAGAATAAAAGATACTTTCCACATGAACGACAGAACAGAACGGTCATCGAGCACCGTTGTATGTGCGTTCAATTCAGTCGTTTGAAACATCTCTGCAGCACACGCTCTGGCGGCGCACCCCAAGGTTTCCGATTTCCGCCCGATTACTGCCTCGGCGATGTTGGTTCCAATTCAAAATACTCCTCACCTGGAACACGAGCGAGCACGGCTGAAACGGACAGGCTGAGAGTCGTGTCAGACGACGCTTGAGAACAAAAGTGAGTGGGGAAATTTCATCCAAGTCACCTCAATTCCATGTGAGAGATATCGCATCTGAAGCGAGGACATGTGGTGGCGAATGCCTCCACCGCGACGCCTGCGTGGCTTCACCATGCACCCCGCGCTCAAACGCACGCAAAGGGACACGCGGTGCCCGTCTCGCCTGATGCGAACATAGTGGTGTCCGCATGCATGCCAGCCATCAACACGTTCGATGGAACGAGATGCGGACCGAACCAATAAGGTAGACGAGTGGGAACAGGGCATGGCCTCGAGGGAGCAAAGGCGTGGCGATTGATAATAATGGATATGCAATGAAACTTGTTTAAAAGGGAAGCGAACATGCGTTTTGGCCTGACGAGTGCCATCTGGGACGGCGTCGCGTTTGCAGCATGCGTGCGTCCCAGCAGACCACGTGTTTCCGTTCAAAACACACCTTGACCGAGAGCGACCACCTTTCCCACTCCTCAAGGCCAAGTCTACCTCGTCCGCGTATTTAAGCCCAGCACCAGTCTCAGATCGCCCTCATTCGCTTCTTGTCCTCCACAGTCATGACTGACGCTGCACCCGCAACAACCTCCACCGACACAGGCTCTTCTCCCAGAGAGAACGGCGGCGCCAGCGGCGGCCCAAAAGCCATCATCAAAAATGTCGACATGGCAGACGAGATGCAGCAGGAGAGCATCGACGTCGCATCCGCCGCCCTCGAAAAGTACACCATCGAGAAAGACATCGCCGCTCAGATCAAGAAGGAGTTCGACAAACGCCACGGCCCCACCTGGCACGTCGTCGTCGGAAAGAACTTTGGGAGCTACGTCACCCATGGTGAGCACCCTCACACCTCGCGATCGACCCCAGAGCCCAACTGATCATGGGTCCCCCGTGCCAGAAACCAAACATTTTATCTATTTCTACATTGGCGCCTTGGCCATCCTTATCTGGAAGTCATGAAGCCACGCACACCCCACGCGATCTCCATTTGTTTTAGATTATTGTGAGTTGATGCCCTTACAATCGCCGCTCCAGTCCACTGATTGATCCGTCTCAAGCACGGACACGTCGAAGAGGACTTCGTGCACGTTATTGTACTAAAACGTCATCTCCCACCCACTTTCCATCTCTAGCCGACGTCGTCAGCCATGTAATTACTACACCTTTGTCTTGTGTATCGTCGGATTTTCTTGTCATCTCCAGATCGAGTCTGCCTCAAGTACCAGTCCCATATTTCGTCCGATAAAGAGTGCTACACAGATGCTTTTATATACAAACACGAATGCATGGAAACAACGGAGTACATCTTCTAGTAGTCTATCATCTAAACGTGTCCTTGGGAGTCCATGTCAGATCACAATACAACAGGTCAGAGACCCGCTCAACCTGCCATCGGTGGCGTCTTCTTACCCCTCGTCACTACCTCGACCACCACACGCGCCACACACTCCCCACCCTCGACGTTGAACACGCCCACATGCAACTCACCAATATCACTCTCGGTGGGAACACCATAAAACTCGACCGCCTTCTTGTCGTCACTCTTGCCCCCAAATCCCTTCAACTCTGCATGCATAAACGATGGCAACGCACGCCCTGATACTAACCGCGCCTCCAGCTTTCGATACTGGTTGCTTGAACGCTGCATCGGCACTCTGAACTTGAACTTTTCGCCCGCCCGCACCAAAAATCGCACGCTCCCGTTCGGCTTGGCGCCATGGGGGCCCGCATCGTGGCCTGGTTGAGAAGACTCCAGCGACGAGAACGACTTGTCCGACACGGAGCGCACGTTCGAAGGGCCTTCCCCGAGCGTGCGGACATAGTGCATACCGATACGCAGCTCGTCAATGCTCGTGTGACGCCCTTCCTGACTTTCCTTGTACACTTGGGCCGTCTGACTTGCGATCCTCCTCGTCCCCGAGGACACCTCAGGCGCTGTAACATTGCTCGAGGGTGACCGTGGGGGTGGAACGCGTGCCGCATGGGTAAACTGTTTCAGGCGGGGCCGTTCTTCACCAGGGCGCAACGAATCCGGATGTGAATCTGCCGAGACACCACTCGTACTCTGTAGACTTTCCCTTACCACACTACAAAAATGGTAGAGCTATCAGCGAAGATCCCGTATAGGATACCACGACATAACTGACCTTCGTCGCGCAGTTTCCCCCACGGCGGCCGGTACCGGTGCTCGGGGACCTTGTGGCGTATTGGGAGGCGCAAAATCCGCTCTTCTCCTCGGGATTGACCTTTCACCTGTCGAATTCGACGGCGACGTAGTAAAGCTGACCACAGTACTCGCCCTCCTTTCTGTCAGGTGGTCATCACGGATCGACGCTGCGCTCTCTGCATGTGGCGATGACTTGACAATCTCCACATATTGTCCCTCGATTGGCATCCTCCCTACGGCGTCCCGTCGGATCAACGGTACCGGGTGACTGATGATGGGCCTCACAGGCGGACTTCGACGCTTGTACCTATCGCTCACGTTCCGCGCCGTGTTCTTGATCCTGCCAAGAAACTCGGCCTTCTTCATGACACCCTCTGCACACGACGCTTGCACCGTCGATGGCGTCGTTGGTACGTGCGGCGTAACCCGTCGTAGTCCGAGCCCAAGGTTATCGTACGAATGGGTTTGTGGATAAAGTCCTGGCTCAGAGGGACCCTCCTTGGCCGGCGTTTCGAGGCTTCCCTTCTCCGACGTCGCGCTCGAATCTGCTGCATTGCTCCATCCGTACCCGGGCTCGTAGCTTCGGTCGCGCACCTCGATGCCGATACCATACCATCGTCTTTCTTCCTCGGTCCACGCTCGCGTGCCTTCTTCCCCAAGAACTGCGGAATCTTTGACACGCGCGCATCGTCTGAACAGCGCCAATGCGAATCCGAGGAAGAAAACACCACCAATGATACCAAACACGAGCGACACGATCAACGTCACCCGTGGTTTCGAAGGCGTGCCCGACCCACCCGACCCACTCGCCTTGATCTTCTCCAGGAGGGGAGAGTCCACACAGAGCGTCGTATGTGATGTCGAGTGCGTGGTATCAGAAAACGCGACGAACGTGACATATATCTTGGGTATATCAGAATTCGTGGGGATCTGACCTGTCAGTTGTGCTGTGGAGGGGTTGAAATTTAGATATGCGCCAGCACTCGAGGGATTGAAAGACGCCGTCAAGTTTGCATCGCTATGGTGTGCCTGGTCCGACGTATTGGCAAAATACTTGGCGAGATTGAATTGTACCGTTTGCCCAGGATCCGCTTGAATCGTGCCCAAGTCCGATTCCGAAAAGTAGGATGGGACGACGTCCAGGAAGACGCTCGTATACAAGGTCTGGTTGAAGTTCGACGCCAACGTGACGGGCAAATCTGGTTTACCATCCGCAGCCGTAAAGTTGCTCGGAGGGGCGCCAAACAGTGTCTTGCTTACCGCATCGTACTTGAGCCAGTTCTTGTACGACGACACATCGATCGACAGCACGGACACGTTCGCGGGTTGCAACTCTTGCCCATCGATCAACACGCCAGCGAAATCCGCCGGCGAAGACATCGAGACATTGAACGGTGTACCCGCCGTGACGTTGATCGTCGGTAAGGACAAATACGAAGAGAGTTCGTGAGACGCAACAACGAGATCGAATGGGAGCGACACGGCCGAATATCCCTTTTGGTCGGCACCGTAGACATTGACTTTTAGCCAGTAGGGTGTCGGAACAGTTTCTTCGTCGGGAGCAACACCGTCAAACGTCATCGTCAAAGGGTCGAACGTGATCCAAGATGGCAATGGCGTCCCGTCCGACTGCAGCGCACCATAGTACAAGTCGTTCTCGGCAGTGCACGTATCCCCGTCAAGACCAACGCTAAACGACCATCTCGCGGGCACCCTCAACGTTGGTTCGTCCGTGGCGAGTGCAGACCCCGGCGAAAGAAAGAAGACAGAAGACAGCGCCGGATTGCCTGCGTAAAACTGTTGACTGATCGTTTTCTGAATCGTCGGGGCAGGGTACGGCGTCACACAGAGGATAAAGCTCGACGTGGCCGCTGACTCCGTATCCGTTACAGTTACAGTAATTTGTGGTTGGCCTTCGTCTGCGGTAGCGGGAGTACCGTAGAACGTCAACGTGCGGTTGTCAAAGCTGAGCCAGGCAGGAAGTCCGGAGGCCTCGTACACCAGGAGTGTGTCCACGTCGGTGGTGAACGTCTTCGGGCTCATCGCCCACGTATAATTTTGGTTAGTGCGTGCAATTAATGGAAATTGACCGTCCAGGGGATTTTCGAGAAATACAGTGGTCGAAACCAGAGTGGCCGCAGCGAAGATGGTGAAAAGAATGGCGAGCATAGTGATGGGAGTCGTAGAGGGCGACGACGGACGCACGTCAGAGAACGAGTCGGCCAGCGAGCTCGACTTCAAAATTATCAGGTGGGAAGGTGCTCAACGACGATATGGAAATGGGAAAGGAACGCAATTGGTTGAACTTCGCCGGAGCGCGTCACAGAAAGCAGTCACGTGCATACATCATATAAAACAGAGTAAACCGAAATATTGTAAACAGCAGAGCCAGCAATTCTGAAAGCACGGATATGACACCAAATGTAATCTAAATGGAAACTAGAGGTAGGCCGTTAAACTCGTGATGCGGACTCGAAACGAATGCGGAAAATGTAATGGGAAGAGGAAAGGAAAACGTCTACGTTCCCTAGAGATAAGCCGTCAAACCCACTCCTTGTACCTTGGCTGGCTCTTGCGTATTCAGAAACTTGACAAGTTGGATCAACTCGGCCCGTCCTTCATCACCGATCTGGTCTGGGCCATTTGGATCAAGAA
>JBBPLP010000350.1:0-25554 GCA_038089875.1 Fistulinella prunicolor
GGGTGATCCGGTCTTCTTCCCAGACGGCGCCGTAGCGGGCGGTGTAGTCGTAGAACGCGTTCCCTGCTGAACTGGGTCGGTGGGCGAACGACACGAGCGACACCGCGGTGTGTGGATCCCTCGGCCGTGGTTGGGACAAGAATGGGAAAAGGCCACCGGGCGGCGGGGGAGCAGGTGCGATCCGCATGTGCCCACGCAACGTCTGTCGCGCCCCGATGATCAATGCCGTCCCTGTGTGGGGCACCCGTACATACCTGTAACAAGGCCGTCTTTTGATTCGGGCCCGCGCCTATGACCGCCCAGTTTTGGCCCTCCTTCACGGTCCAGTCGACATTGCGGAAGACGGGCGTCGCAATGTTGTCGGCGTCGCCGAAACGGTATATGTTGGCCCTGGGAATGTGAACGAGCACGTTCTCGGCAGAGCTGTTAACGCTGTAAGGCCTTTGGAGAGTGACGCGCCAAGGGCTGAGGACGGGCACGAATGATGAGTGTGTCTGTGACCAAGAAAATAACATGAAGTAGCGTACTTTATTATGGTGGACTTGCACTGGCAAGCATGTCTCGACCAAAGACGCGGCTGCGACATGTCCGAAACGCGATCGACGCGCGTCTTATGGGCTGTTTTGTTCGTGAGCTTGTGCGCTCAAGAGTATCTCGTAGCACTCGAGTCATCATGGTCGGAAAAGAAGGCCGAGACGAGAACGTCATCGGGCCAGCAACTCCGACGAGTTCTACAAGCTTGCAGAGTTGCAAGTTCCTTCGACGTAAAAGCAACAACAAGACATGCTACACTAATAATTTTGTACATTCACCAAACTTCACTTGTCAGACCGAGAACGCCCTCCCCGCGCTGAAGAGGGCAGAGTTCGACTTGGACACCACGGCCCACTCCGGCAAAAACTGGAGCACTTCCTCCAACGACGGAATCTTGCCCCCGGACCGCCCTCCTCCAACCGTCGCGCGCTCATACTCGTCCCAACCGCAGCTCACCTGCCCCTCCAGCCCATCGTCCTCCAAACCGTGCTCGTCCTTCCACTCGACCGTCACCTCGACCTGTTTCCCGAAATCACGGCTCCAAAGCTGAATCTCACGGACGCCTTGCTGGGGAATGTCGTAGCCCTCTTGGATACCCTTGTGCCCGTCGCCGGCGACGCTGAACGCGGAAACATGTCGGTTGGCGAACGTGAGCGTACAGAACCGGGTGTTGAGACCCTGCACGGTGATTCGAGCACTGTTCGATCCCGTGCGATCTAAGTGATGGGATACCCATGATATGTCAGCACCATCGCAGGAAGTATTACTTCCTCCCGGCGAGGGCGTCATCTCCGCCTCGACGTCCCATGTACACGTCTGCAAACCGACTTTATCCGTAGCGTCGTAGCACGAGACGGACTTGCGGGACGCTGATGGGAGTTCTGGTAGTATGTGGGAGGCCAAAAATTGTCTAGGTCCGGTGAGTGCCGTCGTTGCACGTTCAACCCCTGTTCCCGACGCAGTAAGGTCCACAGTTTGGGCGAAATATAATTTGAGCGGCGTTTCCTGTGAGAATGGGAATGCGACCCAAGTATACGTGGTCGAAAGGATGAATATGACAAGTACGAGGAGCGTGAGCCATCGATGGACATTGATACTAAATGGAGACATGGGTAAAATGAGCAAGAGAGCCAGGACGGACACGATGGTATACGCTGGAGCGTCGCAGAAGGAGACGTCGTCAGAAAGACAAAATTGCATAGCACATCCAAATCAGACTCACCAGAGACAGCACTATTTCCATCTGTGAGAGTCTGACTCATCCCACCTAGGATCATGATCGAAATATGGAACACCAAGATGACAGGGAGAGGAACTACGAGCAGCAATTGCAATATCCACCATCCAATGGCACCTTGTCCTTCATCGTTAGGTGAGGCTGGCGGGTGTAAACGGTCCCGTGGGACGAGCGGTGTGGTCTCCGTGGGTTCAGAATCTTCGACGAGTCTGGGTGATGCTCGTTGTCCATCTGCATCTTCGGTGCCGATGGCCTGGTACTGAACGCGCCCTACATAAGCATTGTTCTCGGGCGTTTCCGCCCCGAAACCACGGGCATTCGTCATTGCTTCAACTAGACTGACGCCGCATCCTAGGAGGGCGCATATGTTCCAGGCGGTGATGAAGTAGGTGCTACCTATCTCAGCGCTGCGCAGCACAGCCGTAGAGAAGACGAGCAACACCCAAGTGAAGCCATAAAGCTGCAGAAGAATCGAGAGCCTCTGTTGCTCGGGGGCTGAGATGGTACTGCGAACATTGCAAGGGAAGGAAACCACCAGGACAATCGACAGATAAGCCAGTGACAGAGCTGAAGTGAACACCAAGAAAGGATGCGAATGAATGATCTGATTATTGTGTCAGGGTTCAAATCTTGATGAGAAAGGGCATCTTACAAAAGGATTCAAGTTGACATATCCTGCGATCAGAGCAACCTGAAGACCGATGCTGATCAACAAAGCTACCCAGAACTTGGTTGAGATCCAACATCCAGTTCCAAACCTCTTCAATGCAGCCAGTGTTCGTTCGCTGTACATCGTGTTTTCTTCGACACCATTTCCACTGAGGTGGGTAGCAAGTCGGAGTCGAATCGTTCTACTCAGATGGATGATGTGTTCCGAATACGCAAGGAGCAAAAGGATAATCGGGCCAGTGGAGAGTAAAATCACGTTTGTGATGAACAGTGTTTCCAGCGAAAAAACCACCAGAGCCGCACCAAATACTAACCAGTATCAGATATTGTATACATAGGATCACGGAATGCTCACGTTCAAAATAAACAGGTCTCTCCTGTCGGAGAAGGGGCTGAGCATGGACTGCATCATCATTTGCCAGAGCTAGACTAGCTCCGTAAGTGGCTTCCATCATTGCCCAGAGGGCTTTTTTACTTCCCTCCATTCCAGATATCGAGTCGTACTTAGTGTGATAACGGCTCCTACCCCGATAAAAGGCGAAATCAAGACCATCCAAACCTGCTTGTTCATAGACTGAATAATCGGTTGAGGAGCGTACGGCACCACGCGAAAATGCGTCTGCAAAAATTACGTTGGCATGAGGATGAGGAACGTGATTACTCGTCCAGGAAAGGAGTGGCGCGATGTTTGTGGCTCGAAACATCACTGGCCGACTAATCAAGGTTATGAGAGGCTGTGTCAACAGCACAGAAGAACAACGAAACCAACCCTCCTGCAGCAGCACCCTCGAGATTGAGGAAGACATCACTGATGTTGGCCCATGGGTGCTGTAAGAAACTAGTAAAGTACGTGAATGTTATATCTCCGAGTGTAGGCAAAAGACGTACGTATGCGCTCCGTTCAAGCCAGCCTCCTCGTTGTTGTTGAAATTGAATATGACGGTCCTCTTTGGGCGGTGGTTTGCAAAGTGTTCCACCATCTGCAACAACGTCACGATCCCCATCGAGTCGTCGGTCGTACCGGGCGCAGTGGAGACCGAGTCATAATGAGCGGACAGCATATAACCCCCAGATTGGCGATAAGCGAGGTCGGTGCCCAGCACTTTAACAACAATGTTGTTACCTTCCTGGTAGACTGCACGTGGTTTGGCGGAGGAAAGGCCAGCGGTCCATGATGCGTTTGAAATGATGTCGTAGTCGACCATGACAAAAGGACGTCGTGATGCTATATCTCGGACGCGGTAAAGGACAAAGTCGCGGACGAGGTCATTGGCATGAGAGTTGAAGGGATGAGGTCTGGCAGACACCTTTGGAAGCAAGCTCAGTTTGTCCAGATGGAAAGGCGAGGAATATGGCGTACGCGGTGAAGATCCCACCAGGCTTGATCCACGTCGAGTCCTCGCGTGTTCGCGGGGAGAGGAGGGAGAGCGTCCGTGACGAGTACGGTGGTGAATATCGCTGCATAAACGAGAAGTAAGAGAATACTTGTCGGCGCCGTGTTGAAGGCAAAGACGACCCCTAAGCGATCGCGGATATTCATGGCTGTTCTGGTCAAGTTCAGTACGACTTTGGGGCTCATATCCCCTGGGTCTTATGACGTAATCATATATAAACTAATTTTCCATCGAGCACTTGGTTCATCCAGAACACCATACAGAGTGTCAGAAGGCGGACGGATAAGATGCGCTGTTCAACATCTACGTGCACGGCGAAACCCACCTCTTGGCATCCCAAAGTTGCCATGTTCTGGACCGTAGCATTACCAGGTTCTTCGTTCCCTGATATCTTCCATGCCACCCACTGACTATAAAATGTTACAGGCACTGTCCACCGACGTCCCTAGGGTTACTCCCAGTTTCCCCCAGAACCACTACATTCCCTATAAATGACACATGTGGTCAATGACTGCGCACCGTTGCTGGCCTACGCCAAGCAGTCAAGATATACGCTGTGCTCGGTGACAGGCCTCATTTATACTCTTTTTGGGGGCAGGATGTCATTGTCATCAGCTCTGAGAAATAGCAAGACTCTTCCGGAGTCGGGCTGTTCAAGCAACTATGCAACTCTCCTCGAGACCTTACCTCGTCACAAATGAACTATATCCCTCGTTTGCCGCATGGTACACGAGCCATGTGACACTATGGCATCAGAATAGACCTGAACGCCATCCTCATGTCCTATATGGTACGGCGAAAGATGGCACCTGTGGTACTAATTTGCCCGCGCTTCAATAAAGCTGCCTCGACATCGACATTCACTCCGATGCGGCAATGCAAGGCTTGCCCACTCGTCCGGCGAGTGCTAGGGCCACCCGACTGTGTTTTCGAGCACATCCACGGGTGAGTCATGACGAACTCTGCTCACTTGCTAACGTTGCACTGATCTAATAGGTTGTCATCGCCAGTTATTGTCTACGACTACGATACAATACCCCCAGAGGACCGGTGGGCATTGTTGGTGTAGAGCAATGGCGGCATCCAACAAATAGGGAGCGGTGAAAATTCTGAATATACCACCCTTCGTAACTCGCATGAGCAAATCACAGCAGCATCGCAAAGCAGCGTATATCACTTCACGCATCCCGACTCGACCTGTTCTCTCTCGCAAAATGTTCACCGAGATCGACGTGATTGTCGAAGAGAGGTTCCAACATTTGATGTTAGACCATTCGATGATGCATAGCGAAAGGTACGTCGCAGTTTCTTCGCTCCACGGTTACGTTGACACGATAGTGTGTGCAGGACGATGAGCATGGCGCATCTCTAGTTTGCTCATCAGGTTTCATTCTGCCGAATCGGAACACGCGTCACACCTACGTAAACTTTGGGCCATAGATTGAATGTGATTATTTCTGTGCAGGAAAACTTTCGTGGACATCTCGTGGTGACATACCTGATGCAAGTCACGACAACACTAAGTGATTTGGGAGGCGTCGTTACCACAAGACAAACAAGCCATGGTGAATGGGTGGACGTGCTTTTGTGATCTAGTGGTTGGTTGCTGGACGATGTTGACTGTCGTTTCGGACGAAGGATCGGGCATGGATGCGTAGAAGGTGGAAGAATTCGTACAGACAAAGGCGTACGACGTTACTATGTACAATGTGTTAGATAGTCTGGCTTCCCTCGAGTCGCACGAACCAAATCTGCCAATTGATCGAGTTAATCGATGGTTGTGCCGTTGATTGAGCCCGTGCTCTGAGACCGGTCCCTTGGCCTGACAGATCAATATGACGGGGTCCGGCGTAATTTCGCCATGAACCAATCAGCCACGAGTGGGAACTGCTGCCCAACGCCACGTAGCCCTGTTTCTATCACACTGCCCATTACCGTGCTTTTGCAAAACAAGTATACGAAGCCACTGCGAAATCAACACCGACCGCCTTGTTGGAAGAGTACGAACCTCCGTCAAGGTTACCACGTCCGCTTACATTCCTACTTGTCACTACACAGCGTTCAGAGCGCAGGAGTACGCCGAGATGATCTGTACAAGAGACGCCTCTCGGAGAGGCGTTGGACGCGTTCACCCTCTTTGGGTCTGAGGGGTGCGTGTTGCTACACTGTCCACGACGACGACGAGTCATTTTCCAAACACAGCCGGGGTTTTATTCAGTCTCCGTCTGAATGCCCGGGAGAAGCGGCATTTCGAATCCACTTCTTGGCCCGACTGGCCCCGTTAGCGACTGGGTAGGATGATTTCTCGGATGACTTCTCCAACAATCCCGCTTTTCTCCTGTCTCCGTACTCACTGACATCTCTTTTTTTGACAATTTTTCAGTTTTCTTTGGAGGTGTCGCTGATTGAAAATTTGTGAGGGAAGGGTCGTTAGGTAATCGACGCGTCGTTGAGTTCCCCCGTTCTCTGCGACTCGCTTTGCCCCTGCCCGGGTCGGTCAAGCCGCCATCCTCTGTGCTCGCATACGTCGACTCGATTCCGCATACCCTCTCCGTTATCGCGTGCCGTCTCGTCGTCGTTCTCGCAGCTCATCTGCTCGTTATCTCGTTCCCATTCAACGTGCTCCCACCTCCTCACGTCCTACCATGTCCGGCCTCAAAAACTCGCCGTTTGGAAAACGACTACGCGCTGCACATCAAGACACCGATGACGACACTCCTCGCAGAACCAGACAGCGCGTAAATCCCGCCTTTGCCGTCACGCCCCCAGCGATTCTCCCCCTTCCAATTCCATCCCTGAACTACTCACAACTTACCGCGAGCGACACTCCGGGCCCTGAGTCACCCGAAAATCATTCTCGTTTACACCGAGAGTATGGCGATCGCTTTGTACCTAGCAGAGACTCCGGCGATATGCGAACGTCCTATCATCTCATGGACGACAGTGGTCCCTCCACCCCTTCAAGGCATCGCACGATACCCATCGAATCAGATGCTATAAAGGGTGAGTCTTGTTCGTCCTTTCCCGTTGCATACCTGACTGGTTTCCATTGCAACAACCATTCACCCCCCTATCGGTCCGATCCCACACTCAACACTTCCGCCACTAGAACAAGCCAACGCCATTTTCAACTCCATCCTTCACAGTGAAGTCACCCCTCCCTCTCCTCGTCGGCCCGTATCGCCAACACGTCCCACCCATTCATCTTCATCCATCGCACCCACTACCCCAACGCGCCGGCGCATATTCCATTACACCTCTCCCTCTCCAACGCCCGCTAGCGGACGCCGTCTCGACACACCAACTGACGAAGCATACTCCATGTCCCCCGTACGCGCGGCATCGCGGCAATTGCTCGAATCCCCTCGTCGCCAGCTTCGAAGCGTCTGTAAGACGCCTTATAGGGTCCTTGACGCTCCAGATCTTGCAGACGATTTTTACCTCAATCTCGTCGATTGGTCGAGTACGAACGTCCTCGGCGTCGGTCTGGGTAGCTGCGTATACCTTTGGACAGCCCATAATGCGGCTGTCTCCAAACTGTGTGACTTGAGCGGAACCGGTGATACAATCAGTTCCGTTGCATGGGTGCAAAAGGTTTTCGTTTTATTCATTCCGATTTGTGTCTGCTGACGTCTGTTATTTATCTGCGCAGGGCACGACGCTTGCAGTAGGCACACTTTCTGGGCATCTACACATATATGATGCCCCGACTCTCTCCGTCATCCGCACTTACGCCCCTGCGCATAGTCAACGAATCGGCGCCCTATCTTGGAATGGTCATATTTTGAGCAGTGGGAGCAGAGATCGCATGGTTCATCACCGAGACGTCCGCGAGAGTGCAGGTGGGAGACCGTTTAGGAAGTGTGCAGGACATCGCCAAGAAGTCTGTGGGTTGCGGTGGAGTGGAGACTTGGGTATAGGTTTTGGAAACCCGCGCGGTACTGGTATCGGCACTGGCACCACTGTCGGAACACAAGGGGCCGAAGGAGTGATTGGAGCACCGAGTATGGGAGGTGCACCCGCTCAGGGCCCCGGAGGCTCTGGAATGGGTTCAGCGCTCGCCAGCGGCGGTAATGACAACAAAGTGTGCATATGGGATCTCCGCGGATCTCGTCGTGCCTCTTCTGTCGCATCATCTATGCATACTTCTGGCTCTGGGCCAGGAGGCGCCATCGGTTCTTCAACACGCCGTTCAAGATCAAACAGTTGCGGCGACGGGGATGGAGACGTTCCCCTGTGGAAGTTCCACGACCATACTGCGGCCGTCAAGGCCCTCGCTTGGGATCCTCATATCTCTGGGGTGTTAGCTACAGGTGGTGGAACCCAGGATAAACACATTCGATTTTGGAATACGTTCACTGGCACAATGCTGAACGAATTGGATACTGGAAGCCAGGTATGTCGGATTTTTTATTCGAAGATGTCGTGATTGACGCTATGATGCAGGTTTGTAATCTTATCTGGTCCCACACCTCTCATGAGCTCGTCAGCACCCATGGCTTCTCCAGCACGGCCGCCCAAAATCAAATATGCATATGGCGATATCCTTCACTTTCTCAAGTTGCTTCACTAACTGGCCACACACATCGGGTGCTTTATCTCGCCATGAGTCCTGATGGGGAGACGATTGTCACTGGGGCCGGGGATGAGACGCTCAGGTTTTGGAATGCCTTCCCACGGCGAGAAGGCGGAGGAGAGAAGGGAGGAAGTGCCCTGGATTGGGGGAAACTGATACGGTGATCCAATATCCTGGCCCATACTTTTCTGATTTGTCGCCTATCGCGACGGTTTTTGGTGCATGAATGCGCGCTTGGTCCCCCCTGGGCCACCCTCGGCCTTTCATTTCACTGCATCTCCTCGTCAACAAACCAGTATATTATTTCACCAGCACTGCTCGCATCTATTCCGCTATACAACCACTGTCCAAACCTAGATCTGTCCTCACTCATCCACCCGCATTCCAATCCCTGTCACAATCACCTCCACCTTTGTCCCATCCCATCTCCACTACACGTACATAACTATTCCCATCCTTATTGCCTTGTTACTGTGTATCGACTCAGCCTAACCCACGACCACCGACCATCGTTTTTCTGTTCTCACACAGTGCTCCGTTCATTTCTGGACCATCCAATCTTCGTTTTGCTGCTCCTCTCTCTCTCGCTTGTTGTTTTCGAGTCCTCCATCGCGCTCATGCACGACCGAAAATCGATTTGTGACTGCGTTGCTTTTTGGTACATCTCTTCCCTTCATTGTGTTTTTTTCCCTTTTTTTGACGCTGTTTCTGGTGTGAAAGGTCATATAATTATTACTCCCTCTCTAGCTAGGACTTTTAGTATGTGATCAAAAGGTCAGAAGTTGGCTGGTCTAGCGCTTGACGTCATGTCGTGGATGTGTACTAGCATATGTACATGCACGTTTGCTTGCCTGGAGGAAATTCTGGTGTGAGGTACGGACCTTCTGCGAGGATTCCTTGTTGTCATGGTTGCCTTGTCGGAATCCGGAAGTGCATTGAACCCGCACAAATTTCAACCGACGTGACGTTCACCCCACCCTTCGCTTTATTGGTATACATACAAGAATAGACTTTCCCATTTGACGAGTTTTGCTACATGTACATTGCATAGTAGGAGACATACAGTGTGCCTAAAAATATACGGGTTCCTGAGCGTTGGGCTCGGCTCGAGAGTGTTGGGTGCACGAGCATCGGACGTGTCGGAGACGCCCAGAGGCGTTGACGACAACAGCTAACGGCTAGAAAGAATGCGAGAACAAAAGGTTGACCGTTGGAGCAACACTGGGAAGCAGACTACTTACCTGGCAAGGCCAAGGATCATCCAGACGCGGAACGGACGATCCAAACACAGGTATCAGGAAGATGGCAGAGACAATGGGAAATGGAGCGACGACGAGACGAACACATCAAACCGAGATAGTGACCCGGGTGGGCGGATATAAGTCCAGGAGGTGCTGGGCAACGTTGAGGACGAATGGCGGCAGTGAAGATGAGAGAGGGTGCTGGGTAGTTGGCACAGCGAGCGGCGATAAGAAAGCAGAGGCGGTGGCGGCAGGCTGACACTCCGATAAGAGATCTAGTGTTACATGACTTGTCTATCATAGCCGCATACTTAAAAGTTGGCCGCGGCTGACGGCATACTGTGCCACCGGCCCATACCGTCATACTACTTGCTCCGAACTTTTGCCCCGAACTGCCCATTTCCCAGACGCCCTCGCAAGATCGTACATCGGTTTCAAATCAGGCCTGAAAGAAATTATTGATTTACTGGGGAGATCATATAATTGCACGGGAATCACAGTTCACCGGTCCACTGGTAGCCGGTGGCTCGCTCCTCGATTCTTCGTCTTTATGTGTTGTTCGGCGTTGCGCTTCTTCTTGCACCTGCCATGCCCTCCACCTTACAGCCACTGGAGTTTCTCTGGCTCAATAATTACGTATCCCGTATGCTCGCTCGTCCCTCCGGCAAACGACTAATCTTACGGATTATTGCAGTTGTTACGATTACTGTTATCATACATGACTATCGTGAGATGTTATTCTGAACCCAGTAACCTCTCATTCCATAATGATCGTTTTTATTCGACTCTTGCAGTTGCCACCTTTCCGAGAGAGGTGCGTCATTTGGTTCTCCTTGAATTTATTTTTGTTGGTTGACGAGTTCAAAGATCGACTACGTTTGGGTAAGAAAGCAACAATTGCCTACCGAATGCTGCGTCCCTGAAAGCACTGCAGCGCAGACCATGGACCTGGATCTCCACAATTTTTGTTTTAGTACGTAGCGACCATTTCGCATGCATTCCAAAGTGACGGTTTGTTAGGTGCGCTATATAGGTCTTTCCTCGGTTATGTAAGTCTATGTTTACCAAATGTATATAGTAAAAGCTTACCCGAATGTATCCATCCTGAAGCCTTGGTGCCCTCGGTATGTTCAAAGTAAATTTGAGGATACTTTATCCGACCAGGGACATCCATAGCCTGTAGTACATTTATTCCGGGACCTCGCATAGTCAGTCCTTCACATGGGCGTTGCACATCATTGATAATTTTTTTGGTAGATGTATGCACCCGAATTCAGGTATCGAACAGTGCTGACAATGCTGCCATAGTTGTAAGTAAATCAGGTTATCGCTTTCCACACCAAAGCGAGGCACTAATATTCCAAAGGCACCTTAATCTATCTGGTACCAGCCTGGGAGTACCTATTATTTCTCTCCGTTGCTGATTGTGAGTGACTGGACTGCCTAATTTTCATTTTACCCAACAAATGGCAGGGGTGATGATCATGCGGGTGTATGCAATGTGGAATCGATCCAAAATGATACTTTACGCCCTTTTGTTGATTTTCGTACCACAGGTCATAGTTTCCTTTGTCTTTGCAGGAATCTATGATTACAATCCCAACACCCATTTATCAGGTGTGTCTCGACCAGAATTATATGCGATACTGCAATCTCACGCAGGGGCAATTCATGTGATATCATTCTACAGTGTCAGTTACTCAAGTTGTCAACTTAACTTTTTGCAATGACAACATCATCATCACGTCCACAATTAATTGGTGTACCTATATCCCGCGATTTGCTCTTGACACCGTGCTTTTGGTTCTTGCTATTTCCAATTCATTGAAGCAGTCAGTTGAAATGTACAAAGCGGCGAAGCAGTGGCAGCCTAATCGATACATGCAACTGCTGGTCAGGGAAGGAATTCTTTATTTCCTCATGTACGTCCCGATTTCATCACCCCGTTTCCATTCGTCACCGTCATTTTTCCCGCCTATGTTACTCCTGACCACTCGGACATTTCCTCTGAATATCTAGGAACGTGCTTTCTATTGCCAGCAATGTGGCAGCAAATACTTTCATAACCAGCATTCCGATTCTCTTCCTGAGTGTATCTAGTACTACAGCCCAATTCGTCATGATGCCTCGGTTCATCATCGGAGTGCGAGAGCTGTATGACCGGGACCTTCGAGAACGCTGGCAGGGGATCGACACCGGGTTCGGTGTAATATCGCAATCCATCTCCAGTCAACATGCTGCCATATCTGCGATTGAATCCTTAGACGACGCCCCTGGCCAAAGTCAGGTCGTGGAGGAGGAAGCGGACGGATCGGAGGGCATTCGTCTGTCGGAGGAGCGTAATGAGAGACGGGTTTGAAGGAGGATGCATGAGTACTGGTGCTCTTGGATGATCCTGATGGTCGGACCGTGTATCTGATTTCCCTATCTATGTATGAGTGATTCCTTTGGACATGGTTTGTTATTAATGGAGCAGAAGGGATCGGTAAACTACGATGGCACATGTTTTTTCGTCGTTACAGAGGCTAAGTACGGGAAGACTCTATTGTGTCTGCATCTATAAGTGACCGTGAGCGAACGGGTCAATTCGGAGGTCACAACGGTACATTGGAGTGAGGTTTTGGCAGCCGTTGAAAGTGGTTGCATACGCAGGGGGGAGAGGGAACTACATGCATGCAACCGTTCGATTGGATCCAGGCGGAGTGAAGTGGAAAGAAATGCAAGGGATGCAGTGTCTTTGAGAGCTATCAGGAAAAAGAATGTCAAAGAACCCATCCAGTTGTGTCGTTTCCTGTACGAATGCAAAGGACTACAAATGAAGAAGGCACCGAAGTTGGGTGCGATGGATTCACCTCTCCAAGAAGTCGACCGATGGGCTTGTGGCCTACGGAAGACACGTTCCAAAGTTCACCGATAAATTTCCTGAGGGTGTTAGTGGGCCGCCGGAGGCAAGGCATACACTTTGCACCAGCGCATACGGGGAAGCTGTTTGATGAACAAAAGCTTTCTGAGGACGACTTTCAGAATGATAGTGATCATGGTGTGCGTAACTGTTAATCTCGCCGCTTGAATGAAAACTGCCACTTCTGACTCCTGGTATTTTAGTTTCATTGAAGGTAACGGCACATTGGCCGATCCGAGAAGGCCTCCAGGGCCAAGAGCGACATCCCTGTGGAGTTGAAACCGGTAAGGTGAGCAGTGACGATGACATGCTTCCCAATAGTGGGGATAGGTGTTTTGGAGAAACATGGTTATTGACAGGACAGAAGTAGAGACATCAACGCTCAACGTTCAACGTCGAATGCTTGACATTTTCGGAAGATCCCCGAGAATTACAACTTTGTTCACTTGACACACTTTCCCTGCGTTGATGGACTTTCCAAGGCGCTGCGCGAAATTCGAAACGCGCGTACACGTGAGCGCGACGGTCAGGTGCTCAAGCCTCAGGTAACCCGGGATGCCGCGGCACTTGGAGCATAATATATTACTTGCATCGTGGCCTCGTGGGATAGGTTACCCTGATGCATGATGATTTATACGGGTCAAGCGTTTATCTGTTGCCCCTTCTTTTGACCACGCACAAGCTTCGCAAACACGCTAGCGATTCGAGGACGACCTTGCCGCCAACTCCTCCATAGCAGAGTCATCATGTCAACCGTCACGCCACAACAACGGTCTAACGACGAGCGCCCTCAGCCATCGCTGATAACCTCGGCGCACGATGATGTTATCCGGACGCTCGCGTATCTCCCTGACGGACGACGGGTTGTCACTGGCTCAAAAGACGGAACTGTGGGTTTGGAATCTGGAAAACGGAGAGCAAGAAGGGGCATCGATGGAGCACCACGGCGAAGTGGAGAGGCTTGCCGTGACTCGGGATGGGACCAAGATCATCAGCAGCGACTGGAATGGGAACATCAAAGTGTGGGACGCCGAATTGCACGAGATTATCAAAGAATGGACCCATCCGGAGTCGTACCCCAAGGTTGCTATCTCACCCGATGATCGACTCGTCGCTGCCGGTGCTCGAAACGTGTTTATCTATGACATGGAAGGAAAGCAGGTCAATAAACCCATCGAGGTCGGCAAGTGTGTGTGGTCCATCTCCTTCTCTCCTGATGGCAACAAACTTGCATGCAGCGCTGATGACGACACCCGCGTGTACGATGTCAAGGATGGTAGACTCGTCCTTGGCCCACTGACAGGACACAAGAAAAGGGTCTGTTGTGTGCTGTGGTCACCTGACGGAAGCAAACTCTTCTCTTCCTCAGCCGACCAAACGATTTGTTGCTGGAGTTTTACTTCAGCAGAACAAATCGGACAACAGTGGTCGGGTCACACTGGCAATGTCACCTTGCTTTCTCTTTCTCCAGGCGGATCGATTCTTGCGAGTGCATCCCAGGATAAAACCGTTCGTTTCTGGGATATGACCTCCGGTAATCCTGTCAGGCAGCAATTACAACACTTTGAAGATGTAAATGCGGTTACGTTCTTTCCCTCTGGTGAATTCGTTGCATCAGCAGGATCAATGGGAAAGCTATATCTGTGGCATGTACCATCTTGGGATTCTGGCAAGGATCAGGTACTTGCTCTCTTCTGATATGTTCTAATTCTGGTCCTCATTCCTCGATATTTCAGTTGTTCTCAACTTCCCTTGACGTGCGTCGATAACTCTGTGTTCCACCCATTGCTCACAGGTATGCTACTCAACAGCTATCTGAAGTGGCTCGGCCTTCCGTACCCATTCTGCTATCTGATATACACCAGCTTCAGCTTGTAATGATGAAGATGAAAGAGAAGAAGAATTCGCTTGTCCTAAGTCCTCTCCTAGTAA
Source organism: Fistulinella prunicolor (assembly GCA_038089875.1). Classification (NCBI taxonomy): domain Eukaryota; kingdom Fungi; phylum Basidiomycota; class Agaricomycetes; order Boletales; family Boletaceae; genus Fistulinella; species Fistulinella prunicolor. The sequence continues at coordinate 14,486 of JBBPLP010000350.1, forward strand.
CTCCTCTATCTCCTCTTCTGAATCGTCCTCTGATTCCTCTGTGCTTTCTTCTTCTTCTTCATCTGTTAGTTCCACAACTCGTGACCATGTAGAACTATGTAGAGCCTCTCGCTTGCAGTACCATTCTGGTAAAGGCTTTGTAGCCAACTGCTCAAAAGTGAGGTAAAAGGTCTCCACAAAATAATGCGGGTTGCATATCCAGTTTGGTAACTGGGTCGCATCATCTATAAACTCTATGGTTCTATCGTTACATGGTTTAGAAGTGGTAGCTTCTAAGGCAGAGTGCAACAACGAAGAAGGTAGTATATAACCCTGAGTGGAGAATACTCACTTGATGTTGATAGCGATGATACAAACTAGTCTTCAGCTAGTTCAAGCACTCAGTTTCTTAGAGTAAAAGACGGTTGTAGAGGGCTTAAATTATCTGAGCTGTAAGGCTCAGTTTATATAGTGAACAGTGAATGTATGTAACTATTTACTGTTCACCTGAATGAGGATAATCATCCAATAAAAAGATAGAAAGATAAGTGATAAGAAGATAAGAGTGAATAATGCTATAGGTCACTATCAATACTATCATATCACGCCATAGTGGTGTGATTATATGTCATATAAGATGACAAGAGTCTAGACCATGACAAAGATAAAAGGGTCTAGACTTACCTATGTGAAACGACCAAAGCGGCAGCGAGAACCAAACCAAACCTCAATAGGTAATGGTGGTAGTAACCGTTACCAAGAGCTGTTGACTAAGGGAATCCCCTAGGTACTAGGAGGGGGAAACTTCTATATTGCACTAGGCAAGTGCTACTTCACAGTAGGGGAAGGACTTTGAAGAGATCAAGGATGGGGAGCCATTCCTGAGTCCTCTAGGTCTTATATACTAACTACATATGTGTCCGTGTGTACGTCTAATCTATAGATGTACTCCTGTCTAAGGAAAGATAACATGCATCCAAGGCATGTAAGGCTTGTGGACATGCATATCATGCATGTATCAGTAAAATAAGAATCAGAGACATGCTCATCAAGGGATAGGCTGTTGGCATAGCCAAGCAACCATGAAAGAATCAAGGCATCAGAATGGAAAAGAAGCATACCAGTGCTTTAATGATTGAACATGCTACAAGTGCATGTAAAATGGAAGAGAAGTGCGCAGCACTTCTGTGACTAGGAATAAGAGATCACAGATCTCTATGAGACAGGGGTTATGAGGCGCGGCCTCATACATGGGATCTATCCCTGATCATGTGACAAGTCACATGACCATTCTTCTAGGAAATTGTCTAAGTCCATCAAGGAGTCTTGAGTAGTTGTCTAGACTGGGGAGTCGACTAGAAAGTCGAAAATGGTAGGATAGGGGCTGGGTTACGATCATGTTCATAACACTATGTAACTCCAGTCATATAAAATGGTCCAGAGTCTTTGACAGATCTAATCTAATCAATAGAGATGAAAGGTGAATATAAATGAATAAAGAAACAGAAGTTTCAATAGTCTACACCTACCTTCACCCCAGATTCCATTCCTTTCAGCAAAGAGACTTGTCTCACATGCCATGAAACCATCTTCAACTTCAAGTTGTGGGATGTACCTACCACTCAGATGTGGAATGAGGCAACAGATGCACTGTGAAAAAAGAGGTTCCACAAACAATTTCCTTGAGTTAAGGATTTCAAAGAGAGAGGTGATCTAATCAAGATTCTCACTATAGAATGGGACTACTACCGCTCTTGCCTCCTTGAGATTTACCATCTCACTGTTGATCAAGATGACCAACAAAAGCCTCACTCAACATGAGCTGGAGCTTCTAACAGCCAAGGTGGACAAGTACCCCTTGCAAAAGGCAGCGATAGAGAATCTGGGATGGTGGTGCCTAGGGAAAGAGCTGCTAGAGTGGTGGCCAATGCCAATACCATTCGGCATTTCCTACGCATCAGATGCAAGGAAAGGAGAAAGTCCCTGCATCCCTACTAGTGTGATTTACCCTCTCACTTTCATTCATCTATCTATGTTTGATTTCTGCAACTTCTATACTCTGACTACTAAGCCTTTACCAGAATGATACTGCAAGTGAAAGGCTCTGTTGAAACTTGTATTTCTTTATTCTTTTATATTCGCCTTTCATCCCTATTGATTAGATTAGATCTGTCAAGGACTCCAGACTGTTTATATGACCGGAGTTACATAGGTAAGTCTAGACCCTTTTATCTTTGTCATGGTCTAGACTCTTGTCATCTTATATGACACATAATCATACCACTATGGTGTGATATGATAGTATTGATAGTGACCTATGGCAATATTCACTTTTATCTTCTAATCACTTATCTTTCTATCTTTGGTACTGGACCCCTCATCCTTCTTGTGCATGTCGACGATATGATCTACCTTGTATTCCTCATCGCGGTCCTCGGTAACATAAACTGGGCTGGGATTGTACGTAGGTTGGCCGTCAAGCCGTTCCCTGAAAGGCTTTACGCATGAGATGTTCACAACCGGGTGAATTCTCATGGAGCGTGGGAGTTTCAAGTGCACAGCATTGGTTCCCACCATCTTCAAAATGGTGTACAGACTGATCCATTGTTCTGTGAGCTTCCTGGATTCCCGCGTCAAGCGAAGATTATCTGTAGAGAGTAAAATGAGGTCATTTGTGTGGTACGGTGGTGTGTCTGACCGCCGCTTATCAGCTTGCTTTTTCATTACAATCTGCACCTTCTCCAGGTTAGCGTGTGCTTCTGTGAGGGTTTTCTCCATAGTGATCGCCAACTCATCGGCAGCTGGTGCCTTGGTTGGAATACCTTCAAATCCCATTCTAGGTGGGTAGGTACGAGTCACTTCAAAAGGAGTCTTCTTCATAGAAGCTTGTTGCTTTGAATTATAGCTGAACTGTGTGAGTGCGAGCCATTCGCTCCACTCATTCTGATGCTCATTCGTGAACATCCGGAGATACTGTACTGCTGGAGATCTCGGTTCATGCACTCCGTTTGACCATCTGTCTGTGGATGATGTGCGGTGGAAAGCCTCAGCGTAATGCCTAAGCAGATACATAAGGATTGCATTACCTGTGATGCGAATTGGGGTCCTCGGTCTGATACAATCGAACATGGGAGCCCATGGTTGACCCAAACTCTGTTTAGGTATAGCTTCACTGTGTCTAGCGCGGTTACTGTCTTCTGAGTGGGAATGAATTCAACTTCCTTTGAGAAGTGATCAACCACCACTAGGATGGAGTCGAATCCATTTGAAAGGGGCAGATCCGTAATGAAATCTGTGGAGATGTCCATCCAGGGACCTGTGGGAACTTCCAGGGGAACAAGCTTTCCCAAAGGGGCTTGGTTCGACCCTTTGTGCCTCTGGCACATGGAACATCATGAGACATAGTCTCGTACTTGGGTGACCATTCCTGGCCATGAATAGGATCTTCTGATCAACTGGAGTGTCTTTTCAGCTCCTGGATGTCCAGTAACTGGCTTATTGAGGTGCAAACTCAGCACATCTATCCAAAGGCCTTCTTCATCTGGCACAAACATGACACCTTCTTTGATGTAAAGTCCCTTTTCGTTAGTGAACCCATCATCTAATAGGTCTGTGATGTCTGACTCTTGTACCTTGAGAGTGGCATTATAGATTAACTTCTTGAGTCTATCCCCTTCATCCTCTATCTGAACTGTTGTTTCAGATTTGTCCAGGGTAGAACTTCTAATTCTGGTGGAACCAAAGCCACCGTCTCCTCATGATGTGTCATCTAGATTGTTGGCCTCCTGAGGTGTGCTCATGTCAAACTTTTCGAGTATGAGTTGGGTGACTCGATCACCTTTCTCCACTGTAAAGTGCTCATTTGACAGATTGAAGAGCATGACTTTGATGCTTCCTCTGTAGTCTGCGTCGATGACTCCTGCACCAACATGGATGTTCTTTTTAACAGCTAACCCGCTCTGTGGGGCTATCCTTCCATATGTCCCTTCTGGAACTGCAATCGCGATCTGGAGATCAATGCAAGCCAATCTGTGTGCTGGCACGGTGGTGTCTTCTGCTGCATACAAGTCATGTCCGGTGGCACTTTGTGAACCTCTTGTGGGTAGCCTGCCGTCTGACAAGAGCAACTTGACTCTGAAAGATCTGGTCTTTTCAGGGGGAATAACATGCACTTTGCACATTACCATATCTTCCTTGTGAGAGGGGAATACAATAGCTTCTTTAGAGATCATGGTGATGCCCTTGTTATCATCTTCGATACCAATGGCATGGTCCTTACGACGGCTAAGTGCGTTGGCTTTTCCCATGGTGGAGCCAGCCTTGTGGTACCATTTGAAGTTGAATCTGGTAAGATACTGCGCCCAACATGCCTGACGTCAGTTGAGGTCTTGCCTCGTGGTAAACCATTGTAGATTCTGATGATCGTTCCAGATCTCGAATTCATGTTTTGCATCTTCTAGGTGTTGAAACTTGTGTTTCTTTTATTCATTTACATTCGCCTTTCATCCCTATTGATTAGATTAGATCTGTCAGAGGTTCCGGACCGTTTATATGACCGGAATTACATAGGTAAGTCTAGACCCTTCTATCTTTATCTTGGTCTAGACTCTTGTCATCTTATATGACATACAATCACACCACTATGGCGTGATATGATAGTATTGATAGTGACCTATAGCGTTATTCGCTCTTATCTTCTTATCACTTATCTTTCTATCTTTCTATCGGATGATTATCCTCTTTCAGGTGAACAGTAAATAGATACATACATTCACTGTTCACTATATAAACCGAGCCTTATAGCTCGGATAATTTAAGCCCTCTACAACCGTCTTTTATCCTAAGAGACTGAGTGCTTGAACTAGCTGAAGACTAGTTTATATCATCGCTATCAACATCGAGTGAGTATTCTCCACTCAGGGTTATATACTACCTTCTTCGTTGTTGCACTCTGCCTTAGAAGCTACCGCTTCTAAAGGCGAAAGGGGTAAACAAGCAGTGGTTGCAGGATGCCATGGCTTGGCATGTGAGTTCATGGGCCGCGAGGGCTTCATTGCAGGCAGTGGTGAGAGTTTTCATGCGGGTTTCTAGTGCGGGGATAGAAGTGTCGGGGATGACCAAGGGAAGGGCTTGGGGTTCATACCCCATTATGAGGAAGAACGGGGATTGTCCGGTGATGGAATGAGGGTGATGGTTGTGGGCAAACTCCGCATGGGGAATGAGTTCTGACCACGAGGACGGGTGATTTCCGCAGAAGATGTGGAGGTAAGTTTCAACCTCTTGGTTGACATGTTTGGTTTCTCCATCAGTTTGCAGGTGGTATGTGGTGGAGAGGGCGAGGGAATAGTTCAGGAGTTTGCCAAGCTCCTTAGCGAAGGCAGAAGCAAATTGGGGGCCTCGATCGGAGATGATCTTGTCATAGAGGCTGAATTGGGTGAATACTTTGAGGAAAAAGAGGGTGGTGATGCCCTTGGCGGTGATGGTTTTCTTTGTGGGGCAAAGAATTACCCCCTTAGTAAGCCCATGGTCGACCACAACCAGGAGAGAATCAAAGCCATTGGAGAGAGGAAGATTGGTGATCAGGTCACAAGAGACCTGCTGGAACGGGTGGGTGCAGGAGGAGCGAATGGGGGTGAGTGGGGGGATGATTGGGTGTGTGTTGGATTTATTTTACTGGCACGTGGTGCAGCCGAGGACATAGAAATGGATGAATTGGGCAAGACCGGGCCACCAAAATTCTGTGGTGACAAGTTGGCGTGTCTTCAGATATCCGGGGTGGCCGGCAGTCTCGTGATTGTGGCATTGGACGACCACAGAGTGGCAGAGGTCGGAATCAGGGAGAACGTAAACCCAGTTTTGAAAAGTGAGGACGCTGTCCATGTAGTTCCAGTCGGAGGTGTGGGAGCGGAGGAAGGCAGGGGTGTCAGAGCCCATGGCATTAATGGCTTTGATGACAAAGGGGTCCTCCTTAGAGTGGGTGGCGATGAGGTTGGCGAGAGTGCCACCGACGATGTTTACGAACATGGAAGGGGGAAGGAGGGTGACCTCTTCATTATCAGAGGCATCAGGGGGAAGGAGGTCAGGGCGACACGAGAGAGCGTCCGGGCCGGCAAGGAGTTTGCCAGGAACATGGATCATTTTGAGATCAAAGTTTGCAAGATCAAGGAGCCATTGTGCTTGTTGACGATTCAGTGTCTGGGCAGAGCAGAAGAACATCAAGTTCTTGTGATCAGTGAAGACCTGAACGGGGTGTGCTGTGCCATGAAGGTAGTGGTGCCAGGCTTTGAGGGCGCGGATGACCGCAAGGAGTTCTCGGTCATAAATGTCATAGTTACGCTCCGCCAGGGAGAAGGATTGTGAGAGGTAGGAACAGGGGTGCCAGTCGCCATTGGCATCAGTTTGGAGGAGTATCGCCCCAGAGGCATATTTGGAGGCATCGGTGGCAATGGCAAAGGGGGCGGAGTGATCAGGGATGTGGAGGATGGGTTTGGCCAGGAAGAGGGCCTTGAGCTTGGCGAAAGATTGTTGGCATGCGGGTGACCACTCCCACAGGGAGGTTTTCTTGGTGAGGTCAATGAGGGGGTGGGTGACGGAGGAGTAGTTAGGAATAAATCATTGGTAGAAGTTGGTGAAGCCAAGGAAGGAGCAGACATCCTTAAGTTTTTCAGGGATGGGCCATGAGGCGATGCCGTCAAGTTTGACGGGGTCCATAGCAAGTTGGCTGGACTTGACGATCATCCTGAGATAGTCAACCTCGGGGGTGGCAAAGGTACATTTCTCAAGTTTGAGGTGAAGGTCGAGTTTCTTCATGCATTCTAAAACGTGACAGGTTCGTTCCATATGTGTTGCCTCGTCTGGGGAGAAAATGAGGAGATCGTCCATGTAGATGATGAGCCATCCTTCAGTGATCATATCCCAGAAAGAGTTGCTCATGAAGTGTTGGAACGTGGCAGGCGAGTTGGTAAGCCTGAAGAACATAACTGTTGGCTCATAGAGCCCTTTGTGGGTAATGAATGCGGCCTTCCACTGATGGCCATCTTTGATGCAGACATTGTTGTACCCCCAACAAACGTCGAATTTGCTAAAGACCTTGGTGTCACCAAGCTTGTCGAGGAGGTCAGAGATGAGAGGAAGCAGGTAGGCGTCATGGATGGTGTGTTCATTGAGGTATTGATAATCTTGGCAAGGACGAAGTCCGCCATCCTTCTTGTGAATGAAGAAGAATGGTGAGGCCTGTGGGGAGTTTGAGGGATGAATCTTCCCAGAGGCCAGGTTCTCATTGATGAAGGCTTCCGTGGCTTTCTTTTCATTGGGGGAAAGAGAGTAGAGTTTGCCCACTTTGGGCGAGAAGGAGTCATCAAGGTTGATCTCGTGGTCGTAAGTGGTCGGTGGCTTCCTTGGAGAAGACCTCAGCGAAGTCAGAGTATTCCGGGGGAAGAATTTTCTTGGGTTTGGCCTTTTCGGTAGCCATGGTGAGGGCGGTGGAGTTGGTGAGGGCGGCAATGCAAGGATCTGAGACAAGGATAAAATGAGTTCCACAGCGCATGATGCAGTTGAGGGAGTGATTTTCCTTGGCATGGATGAGGAATTGTTGTTCTGACTCCTCGTCCAGGTAGTCAAAGAGGTAAGCATCAGTGATGGCATCCACATTAATATGTTTTGGACGTTGTGGGGCAGGAGAGTATTTTGGGAAGTGCTTTTCATTTTTTTCTATGTTAGTGGCGTAGGTTTCATAAAGCTTGCGAGATTGGTTGGTGGATTCCTGGAGGGAGATGGTTTGGTCCTTTCAGTTGATCGAGGGGTTAACGGATCGGAGCCAGGGTGCTTGTTATGCATCCAACTTCACCTTAACCTAACTAATTATTTTCTACACCTAACCCTATCTTTCGAGGTCATGTGACTTCACCACTGTCCAATCACATGACACGGATCACGTGACTTAGTTCAGACCCAGACCACGTGACTGGTCTAGGCTCTTATCTCTTATCTATGATGTCATAACACATATACTTAATCTCCGCTCCTTCTCTTCTTTAATACTTCCATGTATAGTAGTACACAGCTTGGTCTGTGCGCACATTCCTGCAATATATAAACCCGTCTGCTCAAGCTGGATTCCCTCCAGTCTTGACCATTCGGTTCTTAGTCCTCTTTGTTCTCAGCATAAGGATATTGAGCTCGTCAGGTCCCGCCTCCCTCTTCACTATCTCATTCACCTTGCTCGTCATTAGCTTGTGAATGGTCCGCCATTGGTGCTCTGTCCTTCGTTTATTGAGGGCGTAACACTTGGTCAAGACTGTATACGACTGCCAGACCATAGGCATAAGCGGGGCTCGTTGTTAAATGTTTTTTCACTTCCATTGGGTGTGCGGTCTTTCCCACCCTTTCGCATGCTGGTGTTACAGCATAGGTTTCTCGCCTTGATAGAGACAGGTCAAACACCTGGTAAACGTTTGTAGCAGCTTCTGCGCTGTGTGTGACGGTCATCTGCCGTTTGATAAATAAGGATAACGTTGCTATCCCCCATAGTGCACTAGGGGCGGTTCTGTGGTGCTTGTTGACCCAGCATCTAGGGATAGACGATACATCTGGTCCCACAGTTTTTGTGATCACTGGTTAACGTCACAACTGATTCTGGGCAGTATTCCCACGTGCCGTAGCCAGGCATGTCCAGTTCTCCCACGCACTCTACCCCCACTCTGATATGCTCGTGTCATATCTCCACATAAGTCGTCTTTACACAAAGTGGCTGATTACTCTCCCCCATCCACAGGTTCTGTCACTCCTATACCTTCTTTTGGATCCGCTATGTCCGACCCCTCTCCTCCCCACAATTCCACAATGGAGGTGCTCATCAAAGCCCTCAAATGGGTCCTCGTCGACTGAAGAAATGACATAACCAAAAAAATTGCTGACCCAGGCAAGTGGGCCGGTAAACGCAAAGACTTTAGGCTCTGGTGGGCCAAGATCAAGGTTTGGGTAGCCTCCCAAAAATGGCAAAATAATCGCACGCGCTGCATGGCAGTGTACACCCGCATGAAAGACAAAGCAGCGGGGTACGCGCAAGTAATGATAGAACGACACCTACGGGATGAAGAGTCCCCATTGCCTGTAGGAGAACTCACTACCCTGGTAGAGCCAAAAGGAGATTTGGCATGGCCTACCTGGGACGCGCTACAGGTCGCGATCAAAGACCATTTCCGCATCGACATAATGCAGCACGAGTCCCTCCGTCGACTCCAGGGCATGAAACAAGGATTCCAACCAATCGACTCCTTTCTGGAGAAATGGGAAATTTGTGCCTACGAGGCCGATGTCGAGAAAGGTCATGAGATGGAGTTGTTGAAGAAGGCAGTGGATTATAAGATCTACTATAACTACAATCTGCACCAAAAATGAGCAGATACAATTGAAGAAATGAGAACCTCCTTCAGGCAACTCGGTCGTACATTCGAGCAAATGCAGGTTGAGACAGGTCGCCCTGCCTACAACACCGCCTCGACCTCATTCTGACCCGCCAACTCAGGTTACCGTCCACCATCCTACCCCCCACGTCAATACTCGCGTGGTCCTCTCCCCCCAACTCCGGGTCATTCTGCCCCCCACTTCACCCCCACCGGCATACAACCTGGTTGGGGAGCTCCTATGGATATCGGTGCCGTCCAACTGGCCCACACTGACTCACGCACCTGCTTCATGTGCGGTCAGGTCGGTCACATTAAACCCGACTGTCCTCAAAACCCCCGTCGCTGCCCACAAGGGCAAACACAACATCGCACCCAGACATGGGTACGCGAACAATGGTTCCAAGACCCTGTGACGGGGGAAATGGAGCAACACTGGGTAGAAAACCCCCTTCCCGATGCGGCGCCTTCAGCCGTAAATAACATGTATCCTCTGACCCCCTCCTATCCCGGCGCAGCGGGTTATAATACTGCCAACGTTCAGCCCCCGGCAACTCACCACCGGGCTGCATATATGAACGAAGAGGCTGAGGCCTACTAGAGAGACAAGCTGGCTGTAGAAGCCAAACACAAGGCCGTGGAGGCTTTAAAAGGACAATGACTGCTGATTTGAAGGGTGTCAGCGGTCCCAAGGACCTTACGTTTTTTGATTTGTTTTCTCCTCTTACATCAAAAGTTTTGGACTACGTAGATGAGACTGAACTTTCTTCTTCACAGGGTCCTAGTTGCTCAGCAGGAGGTGATACTTGTGTCACCCCAGTAAGTGAGCGTCCAGCATGTGACAAGGCAATGATGGCTGGTCAACTGTCCATGACCTATGCACCGTGTGGTGTCAATGATGGCGCGAGAACAATCGTGAGGGATTACCCATTGTGTGGTGCTACTCCAACTCGATGCCTAGACACTGAGTTACCCCAAGCGAAACCTTATGGTGCTTATGCACAGGGTAAAAGAGATATCAGCGGAGACGGCAACCTGGATCTGTCAATGCCGGTTGGAGCTAAGTCTAAAGAGCGCCTGGTATCTCACGACGGTCTACACCTGTCAGAGGACGACGACCCTTATGTTACTTCTCTTGATACTGTTTTTTCACGTGTACTATCTCCACATTCCGCAAGGGAGTCCGCTAGCGGCTCGGCTCCAGAATCAAAAAATAGAGTGCTTAATTCCCTTCTTTCTCACGGACTAAATAAATCTTCTTCTTGCACAGACAAAACCCCTTCCACTATTCTAAGACCCCTCTCCGCGAACATCATTGGTCAAGGCGAATTTAGCCTGATCATTTGATGCAAGTATCCGGTTGATGGTATCTGGCGCATTTGCAGTACCCGAGCGTTACTTGATTCAGGAGCGGTCAACACTTTTATAGACAATGTTTTTGTGAACACTCATTGTATTATGACACATAAACTTCCCTTGCCGGTACGAGTGATGAATGCCAACGGGACCGCGAGCTCCCATGGTGACATCACTCAGAAAGCCCTTTTTGTTGAAACTTGTGTTTCTTTTATTCATTTATATTCGCCTTTCATCCCTATTGATTAGATTAAATCTGTCAGAGGTTCCGGACCGTTAATATGACCGGAATTACATAGGTAAGTCTAGACCCTTCTATCTTTGTCATGG
>JBBPLP010000351.1:0-25533 GCA_038089875.1 Fistulinella prunicolor
GGTCCTTTAGTGCAGCGAGTAAGATGTTGGGAGGAAATGGTGCGTTACGCGAAAGCAGGAATTCCGCGACGGAGAACAGTCCCCGAGTTACGACGACTTCGATAGGCAGTTCATCATCACCATTGCAAGCGGAAGCACTGCAGCCTGCCTCCAAATAGATTTTCGTCGCTTCCAGACAGTGACTCTCTGACCTCATCTGCGTGATAAGGTGTAGTAGGCTATTTCCCTTCGAGTCCTGTGCGTGAACGTCGGCCCCGTTGCGAATAAGCAAAGAGATCGTTGATATCCTTTTGTCCATGTCAGCGTTCTCCTTGTGGAGGAGCGCTAGCATCGAGGGTTGTGAGGCGAAGAGTAGTATATCGGAAGGAAGTGGCGCATTTTGTGAAAGAAAGAATTCCACGACGGAAGGTAGTCCGCAAATCACGGCGACCTCGATAGGTAGTTGACCATCAACATTGCGGACGAATGCGCTACAGCCAGCTTGCATCAAAACTTTGGTTACCTCCAGGCAGTGACTCTCTGACTCCATTCGCATAACAAGGTGTAACAGGGTATTTTGTTTTTCGTCTTGCATGTGGACGTCGGCACCATTGCGTATCAGCAAAAAGGTCATTGCCAATATTTCAGCATCTCCCCTGGGGAGGTTCATCGAGGGTCGAAACGCAAGGAGAAGTATATCGGAAGGAAGTGGCACATTGTGTGAGAGGAGGAATTCCACGACGGAAGGTAGTCTGCGAACCACGGCGACCTCGATAGGCAGTTGACCATCAATATTGCGGACGAATGCGCTACAGCCAGCTTGTATCAAAACTTCGGTTACCTCCAGGCAGTGACTCTCTGACTCCATTCGCATACCAAGGTGCAACAGGGTATTCTGTCTTTCGTCTTGTACGTGAACGTTGGCACCCTTGCGAATCAGCAGAAAAGTCATCGCCAATATCCATATTTCAGCATCTTCCCTGAGGGGGGACATCAATGGCTGAAGCGCAAGATGTAGTATATCGGAAGGAAGTGGCACATTTTGTGTCAGGAGGAATTCCACGATGGAAGGTAGTCTGCGAATCACGGCGACCTCGATAGGTAGTCGACCATCAATATTACGGGCGAGGGCACTGGAGCCGGCCTGAATCAAAGCCTTCATCACCTCCAGGCAGTGGCTCTCTGATTCTATTTGCATAACAAGATGTAGCAGGGCATTTTGTTTTGCGTCTCGTATGCGAACGTCGGCTCCATTACGAACCAGCAAAGAAATCATCGATATCCACTTGCCAGCGTCTTTCTCTGAACGGCCAATCAAGGGTTGCAACGCGTGGAGTAGTATGCCAGAAGGAAGTGGGACTTTCCTTGAAAGCAGGTAGTCGACTACGCATGGGAGCCTGCTCACGACAACACCACGGAGAGCCTCTTTGCTTCGAGCATCCAGTAGAAAGGTACCATCTTCGATTGATCCAAGAACGGCGCGTGGGACATCGCGTTCACCGGGTGTGAGGTACGATATATTAATTCCATCGCCACCCGGCAAACGGCTCTCCACCAAAGCTTCTTGGGGATCCTCGATGACCGTTAACAGCAACTCGAGAGGCAGAGGCGCCTTGATCTTGAAAGCGTGAGACATCAAATATTCCACGACGAAAAAAAAACCTCGAGACGCGGCGATATGGATGGGTTGCTGATTAACAGCATTAAACATGAATGGGTCACAGCCAGCCTCGACGAGTACTTGTGTAGTTTGGCGACATTCAGGTTCCATAAGTGAAGACATCGTGACATGGAAGAGCGTGTCTCCATTGTCCTTACGGGCGTCTACATCTGCTCCGTTGCGAATGAGGAGGGAAATAATTGGCTCCTGACAGCGCAGCGCAGCGAACAGAATCGCAGGGGGCAACAGTACGGACTGGGATATGAGATATTCCACAACCTTGCGAAACCTTCTCGCTACGGCAATGTGGAAAAGCGTGCCACTCGCAGAGCTGCGAACAAAAAAGCCCCCAAGGTCACCAATAAATATCTTTGTTGATTTCAGGCATCTGTCTTCGTCATCTATGAACTGCCGGACAGCTGCGAACACTCTATCTTCTTCTTCTGGCGAGAAACATGAAAAATCCGTGTTTCCAATGAGCGAACGTAACACCTGTACGTGCTCCGCAGGGTTATCCTGTAGCAAGGTGAGAATGTCCGAAGATGAGCTGGATAACATCAGATAGTTGACGATTTCTTGAAACCCTTTCTTTGCTGCGATCTGGAGGGGTGTTTCGCCACATAGATTTCGTTCGAAGGGGCTGCAACCTGCTTCAATCAGTATCTCTGCAGTTGCAAAGCAAACTGATTGATAAGGTGAGCGCATAGTGGTATGCAGCAATCCATCTCCGCTAGGACTGAGAAGGTGTACGTTCGCTCCTTTGCTAACAAGCAGCCGGACCATGTCGACTCTCGTCATGTAAGTGGCTTGTGATGCCGTGAACAAAATCCTCGCTGGAAGAGGCACATCCAGAGAAAGGAGATACTTTACTACGGAGACGAATCCTCGCCCCACAGCAACCTGGATGGGTGGTCTGTCATCTGCGTTGCGATTGCAAGGGTTGCAACCAGCATCCACAAGCATTTTTGTGATGAGGAGGCACTGATTCTCATCGGGCAACTCCATAGCTATGTGGAGTGGAGTGTCCCCATTGACCGCGAGCAGATTCGCAATACCTGCTCCTGTTCTCAGCGATTGGCAATTCACCTTGAAATTGAATACCCACCATGCAGTAATCCCGAGGGCGTATCCGAGGGAAGTGATGCATGCATGCAGAGCAAAGTCTCGATTACGGGGATGCATCCCTTTTTTACTGCGATGAGGAGAAGTGCCTCTGCGCAACCAATTTGGACAAGTGCTTTTGTGGCAAGTGTTAATTCGTCTTCGTGGTATGTCTGCCCGTAATCCCCCTCATCGGCGACAAATGCTTCCAGAAGTCGTCGGTGGTCCCAAGGAGCGACCGCCCATTTGACAAATTCCGTCGTTTGCAATAATCGCAGAATGATATATGGAGGGAATTCGTGGGGGAACACTCTGAGAACATGGTTCAGCAATTCGTCCGAGATAGTGCATCCCTCTGCCAGCAATAGATCGACCATATCCACGTGCCATTGCTCTACGGCAACTTGTATCGGAGTTGCCTTCCATTTGTCAGAGAAATCCGCGATCATGGTGTCCGAACACGACTCGTCTACACCAGATCCATCCACATCATCCGCAACGGCTTTGTCGACAACCAGGCCTTGGTTGTTTACGTTGGCACCACGAAAAATCAAAGCCCTAGCATGTTCTGTCTTGCCAAAGTGTGCGGCATATACGAGTGGGTTGATTTCATGCCTTGACATCGGGGCAGACGACAGGCCGAGGAAAGTGTGAAATAGAACGTCGGAGGAAAAAGCGATGAGGGTATACATTGTGAAATCATGCTCCGAACTTGCCCACGGAATCCCAGACCGACTCGACGGAACTAGTTCGCAAAGTTGGTCCCACTCCGGAGCGTATCGGCGAATTTCCTTTTGCAGAATTTCCATGTCCATGAAAATATTTGTGTTTCCCGGCCCAAGATGAGTAAGATGACGAAAACCGTATGAAAGCACATAGTTCAGAAACGGTCGAGATGCATCGGATGTGGCAAGCTTGAGGTCTCGTTCCTGCCTCGAGCCGGGTGCTTTATCTCTGCATTCCTCCATCTCGGAAAGACAAAAGGCGATATAAGCCATGCAAAGCTTTGCAGACTGTTCATGCGCATCTTCTAAGACAATATGGTACTGCGGCAATATGTCTTGAATGAGTTCACCAACCAGATACTCCTATAACATGCCGGTAAGTAGGCACAAGGGAGAAATTTTTATCCTCTTGATGAACTCGACTCACTTTGACGCTCATGTGAGAGAGCGAGACAATGTCAGTCTCTTTATGGTGAATCACAAGGCTCCTGCTGACTTCCAAGAAATCAACACCTTGTATTAGCAGAAATCCAGGGTCAAGTGCTCGCAGCACAGGGTCAATTGTAACCGCCTCCAAAAGTTCTTGCAATCGCATGGGCCGTAGAGTGGTCACAAGCCACACCAATCCACGACGCACTAGGCGTGAATATTCCCATCGCTTGTCGATCCTAATAAGGATCCTCCTATAAGTTTCTTCTAATCCCTCTGGAAGGCTCTTGAGTACCCGTCGAATCTCTGATACTGAGGCACACTTGTCCAGCGTGTCGAGTTGACACTGTACCCAACGGAACCTTGAGCACAAAACCTTCAGTTTAAACGCAGAACACGGGAGTTGCTAATTCTTACATGCCATTAGCCTTTGCACATAACATAGATCGGATTTCCTTTCTGAGCCTTCCATCAAATGTTCTCAGCCGATGACGCGAGTCGAGTTCTCTCGTGGCATGCAACAGGATATCAGCCGATAATTCGTTGGCCATTTTGTCTAGCGATATGCACGGAAATTCAGCAAGCATCTTGATGACATTCTGCAGCGGTCGACTCGTCAGAAATATCCGTACGTCACCGCTACTCATGATCAGGCAATCCAGGAGACTTTCGACCTCTTTGCACTCGTCGAGTGCGTCAACGACGATGAGAGGTTTTTGAGGACATGATCTTGCGACCTTGACCAAATAATGTGACAAGCCTTTGACATTGTAGAAAGGGTCCACAACATTGATGGCCACATTAAGTAGCTCATCGAGCAACTTTTCTGCGTTCATCATAGCGTCGCAGAGACGTTTGGTTAACTCGGCGAGAAGGGATCGCATAACTTCTATGGCACTTGTAGATCGTCTGGTCCGAAAATCGCAATAGAAGTAGACAAGGATTTCACTGTCCTTTTTCGTATCGTTGAGGTCGTTGATGACGGAAGAGCTGCTCGCACGGTCAGTCACTTAACATCATTCATAGGAGACCCAAACGCACGCTAAAACGGATTTTCCGGCACCAGCTGCGACCAAACTGGTGTCACTAATAGAACAATTGTCATCGAGAGGGAGATGCACCTTTTCCCTGCAGCCACAAGAATGAACCCTTCCCCTGTTTCCATGACTGATACCCATCTGTAGCAGGCAGCCATATGCATGTACCAGGTTGACGTATCGCTGAGATTTGTTGATGTTTCGCGGAGCAATTCACTGGGTCGAGCTTTTCCAGCAACTTTTTCAACTTAAGAGCTTGATGTTCGACGTCATGAGTGAGTGACTTGTACTGATAACGGTGATTAGGACATACAAATGATTTCCTTCCTCTGATGTTCCATTGTGGTATTCTTCGTTGATGTGGTTTGAATTTCCTCATGGCCATGCACACGAACGTCCCAGGTGTGACTAGCAATCATGTTAGTACAATCCTGCCATGAAACTAAAAGACTTACTCGGGATTAGAAGGCAGAGTTTGTCGAAGTACATCCTTTTCGTAGTTCCTGTGTGCAAGGCCGTCATGCATGAACTCCTCCGAGTGAACGCTCCACACTCACCAGATATCCGACGTGAGCAAGAAGTGAAAATGAGGCTTGTTGGTATGGAAAAGCGCGATGGCCCTATTCATGTCATCTTCTCGGCACGCGAATTTCGTTGGAATGAGCCCAGAGGATGCTTGGATGTCGTGATTAACATTGAGCAGGTTCGTCATCTCTTTCAATGTATCCAGACATGTGTCGGGTTCGGGACCACAGAGCCAGTCTATAAAGCGATCATCGAGTATATAACGACGATGAAGCAACGGGTTGCCGAATACTTCGAGAATGGCACGAGACACATCAGCGATTATCCGGAGCTCCAGTTGGAGTCGAAGAAGAGGGGCTTGTCTGACACCTCTGGTGGTGAACATTGAATATCGGTTTGTAGCATTTTGGACGTCCTGGATAGCTCGCACGATGTCGCGCAGAATATTCTCTGCAGATTCCATAGGGTAGCGTTTGAATCAAGTTGTCCATGGCCTCAAGGCTTTGGCATGGCTGGTCGTGATGGCAGTGCCAATTACTGCCACTTAATTGAGACATTATGTAATTGAAGAGCCTAATCCTTCGTCTTCTTCTTGCATACCTATAGTACTCCAATCTTCTTCTCGTCATGGTGAAACTTATAGTAAATTTGACTCGGCACATTCAATTTTTCGTTGCGCCTTTTCGTAACGCCTTCTAATCCAGAGCTTTCTGGACCACCTTGGGAACTATATCTGCTGCGCCCACTGTGTCACCTGGGCCGTCTGTTTCATCTGGACCCCTCTGTGGTGAGTCTCCTGGCTTTGTGCTCTCTAACCGTTCGCACTCTCGTTTTGATGTGTTCCGCGACCTCCTAGGACGATTCCTCGGGTCCTAGTCGCCATTCACGCCTCTTAGCACCTCCGTCTTGCTAGTGGCAGGCTCGACATCATGCTCGCGTATCCGTTCCACTCTCCCCCAGGTTCCTCACTCAAGGCTCATCTAGTTGCCATATGGTTTTATGTGGTGGATTGAGTGGCTCTCGTAAGTCGTATGGCGTGGTATTTGCTCGCTCGGGCTGTCAATTTGACTCCTTCGCAGTCCGTGACCTCAGCGCTACTTGCTGCGAATCGCTATTAGTTCGTCCGTTGCGCCATCGCTGTCGGCTCACCTACCGTTTCTGTCGTATTTCTCTTGGCAAACGACGCTACAACGGGTGCAAGTCATCATCCTTGTAGGAGGAGAGCGGCATCGATTGAGTCAGGCTTATCTGTTGTTCTTCTCTTCCTGTCCCTGGGTCTTGGGGGAAAATAAGAAAAACCGGGACAATAAAAGCAGATGCAAATACTTGTGGTTGTTGAACGTCCCATTGTGTTTTTTGGGGGTGAGAGTGGATGTTCTCAATTGTAGTGTATCGTTCATACAAACATCCACCTCTAAATTCGTCGAATAATCATTAATCAACGTTCAACCTTGGCCTTCTGCGCTTGGATTCTCGGAAGCCTTTGTCTCTCAGGGGCAAAAGAACAAAAAAGGCAATTTTGGTTCATATCAGGGGTCGAGCAGCTTTCGGCTTTTGGTTCCGACCAGATCTTTCTCTGCTACCTTCATGTCTTCCAACACGATACAGACGCATCAGACAGAGCTCCTCATCCAAGCCGAACAAGTCGGTGCGCTCAAGTTTGGCCAGTTCACCCTTAAATCAGGACGGTACGGTCACCCCTCCCTCTCTTCCCATCCCCCGATGACATAAAATAGTGACATGCGAGTGCATACCCACCCTCATAACTAGGATCTCTCCCTACTTCTTCAACGCCGGGCTGATGAGCAGCGGCAAGATCCTGCACACGATCGCCAACGCGTATGCAGCGACGATTGCCGGTGCGGTCGACGCGCATGCGATTCCTGCATTCGATGTCATTTTCGGGCCAGCATACAAGGGAATCTCGTTCGCGGCCTGTACGGCGCTCGTACTGAGCGCCAAGTATGATCGCTCGTATGGATTCGCGTACGATCGCAAGGAGGCAAAGGATCATGGGGAAGGCGGGAAGCTCGTCGGGGTGCCGGTGCAGGGTAAAAAGGTGCTCATTTTAGATGACGTCATGACGGCTGGGACGGCTGTGAGACTGGCTATCGAATCTATTCAAGCGGCGGGAGGAGAGGTGGTAGGTGTGATTCAATTGCTGGATAGAGAAGAGAGGGGAAAGGATGGTGGGAGTACGGTGGAAGAGGTGGAGGGCATCGTTGGTGGCAAGGGACGCGTACTGTCGGTTCTTAAGATGAGGACGCTGATGGTTTGGTTGGAGCAAAATGGGCAATCGGACGTTTTAGATACGATGAAGGCATATTGGAATGAGTACGGCTGGAAAGCATAGGCTACAGACCAATGTAATAAGTTCCTGGTGCACGCAATGGATCTAGTAAAATGCCATAGCCCTCTGGCGAAATACAGCCGATGGTGCGTATCCTACCCACTGCCAAGCCGATTACCAGTACCCCAGTTATATCCGGGAACGCGAGCACCTACAGCCTCTTCGACACGTTGTCTCGGCGCGAATGCTTGATATCCACCTCTGTTAGCAGCCCGCAGCCCTCCACGACGTTCACCAAACCAATCTCTCAACCAAGCTGGTGCGATAGCCAAGTTTGCAAACCTCCCTTGTTCCACACCTCCCGCTCCAGTGCCTGCACCCCATACTAGCCACCACCAGAGGTGACCAACAATCATTCCTGTGAGACTCTCTGATGCACGGCCATTGATGATGTCTATCCCGAGGAGAGCGTAGGGGAAATACTTGATTGGAATGGAGACGAGGCCCATGACAGACGTTTGTGCACCGGGTGGGGACAATGCGCACATCAAGTATGTGAGACAGTTCAGAAAGGCATGGTCGTGGACCATGCCGCCAAACGGGCGGTTGAAGGCCTAGAGACTGTTCAGGGATGTCATAAGGATCCAAGGGACCGGGAGACTGACAATAACCCCAAGGGAGGCAAGGAAAAGCTGCCATGCATAGTCTGAGGAACGGCGTTCGTAGTGGGCGGTTTCAAGACTGTTGGAATTTCGGCTGGAAGAGTAACATGTGTTGGTCAGTTCAGAGCCAAACGAACGAAGAACTCAACTATAACATCATGAGGTGGAACAAGTATTCCAGCTTCATTGCTAATTCATCAAATCGTCGATGAGGTTCCACAGCAACGCTGAAACAACCAACGGACACTTACTTCCGAAAAACAAGCTAGTATAAATTCTCCAAATCTTAGAGTATATCAGAGGTGCAAAGATGTGACATGATGGGGCTCACCTCCCATCTTTTGATAATGAGGGGTGTGATGAAGACCAGCTTGTGCATAGGCACGAAGCCAACGATGGCAGGTACGGTGACGCCAAGAGATGACAATACAAGAAAACGCGTTACTGGAGGAATTTTCTTGATTTCTGCTAGAATGTCTGCCATGTTGGTCACTGCAGAAGGTCGAGTGCCGCGAACTTGTTGGAGACGTGGTTGGTGCGTGCACGTGACGTGCCATGACGTTCACACAAGGTTTCGCGCGACGGCGACCGATCCATGAATAACTCTTTTTGTTCAGGTGTGGACCCGAGCTGCTGGCATGTTCCTCTTCTGTGTTCCATGCGCACTGACGGACGGGATATCTGATATCTGATGAACTTGAAGGCATTACTAACCCATCTGTTCAAGGAAGACACCCCTGACGAAGAAGAGCGTGCCGACGCACCACAAACGTTCCAGCCAACACTCTCACAACGCTCACCAAACACTGGAGACCCGGAAAAAGTAGGAAGCGACGCTGATCTCACCGTGCCTAGTGGCGGAACAACCGACGAAGTCGATGCAGAGCAGGAACACGACGATGACCAAGAAGACGACGATGCTCCAACCGACGTTGAACTAGAGAATCCACCGAACACGCATACGCGCAGTATAAGCCGTATTTTTTCCCGGGTTTTCTCATTTGTATTTCCCTCGCCAAGTGACGAAGAGGAGATTCAAGCATATATACCCCACTATCGAATCCTGCCAATTTTATCTGGCATCGCCATCCCGTTCTGCATTTTGTTGGAGATACCGGGATTGACGGAGCCTTGGTATGTCCAAACGGACGGACGTACCGTCCTGGCTTCGAAACCTAACCCCCCCTTCTTCGACATCGGAATCGCGCTGAGCATACTTTGCGGAGTCCTAGCCAACCTCTTTTTAATCGTTCGTTTCTTGGAGAGACGTATCAAGACGATGACAATTTTATGTGTTCTATTTCTCTCGATACATGGTAAGCTCATATTATATCTACCGCCTCGTGACTCTGCCACTGTAATCAGACATTATCAGCGTGGCTGCTCTAGCCACATTTGGAGCGACGGCAGACGGCTATACGTACGGACAGGCATTCTGGATGACTTTATGCTCCACGATTGTGTCCATATTCACGAACGTGACCCTCATCATCGATCTTGTCATAACCTCCGATTTCAAGCGAAGTGGTGAGTCGACAGATAGTCACTTTTATGTGGCTGGTCATTGATTACTCGTCATAGGGAGCGGACTCACTAGGAGACAACGATCTCTGGTCATTATCATCATTGGTCTATTCTGCTATGTTGCTTTGGGTGCTCTTGTCAACGCGCTCCTACTCGACTTGACATTCATCGATGGTTTATATTTTACGGTGGTCACGATCGAAACTATTGGATTTGGGGATATTGTCCCGAACAACACACGCTCCAGAGTATTCATCTGTTTCTATGCCACACTCGGCGTGATCAATCTCGCTTTCGTGGTCGGGTATCTTCGCGAAACCGTTTTGGAAGGCCTTGATTTCAGGTATCGGAAGCGACTTTTGGAAATCAAGGAAAGGAGACGAGCCGCTCGTCGCCGTAGACGTGCAGACAATCGGTGGAGACATGCTGTCATATGGCGTTTGCGCCAACGGCACGCGCCTGTTTGGATTCCAAAGAACACAAGCGATCGCGAGTCAACGTGGTCGAAGCTCCAGCCCTGCCTCTGTCGTGCTAAGCGGGGAATCATGGCGACTGCCAGTAGAGGCACACACGGGAGTCATCATCACGGTATGATGCTTAATCTATGGGCCCTTCCGCAGTGTCAGCTCGAGGGTGCAGCCCTCGAGGCCGGTGTCCCTCTCGATACCTTGCTCCCCCCAGATTTCTACGACACGTATGATCTAGATACGTGCCTGCATGCTGCTGGTGCCGAACATCATGACTTGCCTTCGTGGTTTGTGGTCCATCCAGTTTACCATCGTTATGAACGTGCTGGAGAATCTCTAACACATAGACGGCTGGGTGGCATGGCTGCAATGCTCACAAGACTGGCCTTCTCTATCTATGAGTCCGGTGGAAGTCCCCTCCCACAAGGACATGGGATCCAAGATGCTTCAGCCGCAGATGCCCTGGACAGTTCCGGAAGTTTTCCAACGAGCTCCATGGAGGATGCAAGAGACTATCGCGCAGACGTGGCGGAGACGGAGAAGAAAGCGTATACTACACGCTCTGGTTTGAGTTGGAGCTGGTTTCTCGTTTTCTGGCTGGTGAGTGATTAGGAACGCGAGGGTATGGTGGCTGACACTGTCTTTGTTCTGCAGGGTGGTGCAGCCATCTTTAGGACGACTGAGGGTTGGACATTCGGATTGTCTGTATACTTTTGTCTGTATACTCCTTCCTTGAAGGTTTTTTTGCTGACATTGTTCGATAGGCTTTATTTCTTTTACTACGATTGGCTATGGCGATTTGGTGCCAACAACCCCAGCTGGTCGTTGCGTATTTGTCGTATGGGCCTTGGTCGGCGTCGCAACCATGACGATCTTCGTTTCATGTTAGTATTCACAGTATCTGTGGTTTAACCGCCTGACAAACCTCCGCACGCAGTAATTTCCGACGCATATACCTCCCGATACAAAGGCATTCTCGGTCGCAGCTCTTTTAAGCATGTTGTACAGCAGTATCGCAAACGCACCAAGATCGAACTCAACGAAAAAGTAGGGCGCACGGGCACGTCGACTGGAGTGCAGCTTGAGCTTCACAATACGTTCGAACGTGAGCAACGAACCGACGTGATCGAAGACGACTCATCGCGTGCGAACGGCGCCAGCGGCGACGACGACAGCAGCATCGCCCCTGCCGCTGCCTCGACGTCTAAGTCCAAATCCGAATCCGATGCGCGCGTTCAACGTGTGCAACGATCACTGGAACAGCTACCGCGACAGATTTTAGCAGAGACGCGGTCGATTCAATGGTACATGCAATTGCTCGGCGACGAGGGTTCGAAGGGGGCGGCCAGTGCTGTCCACGAGACGCTCGGGACCCTTGTCGATGAGGTGATGAGCGGGAAAAGGTTAGCCGAATCGACCAAGGCCGATATCTTGAGGGACGGAGAATCGCGTCAGGTTCGTTGGTCGACCATTATCAGATGAATGCTGACTTTTGTGTGTATGATCTTACACGACAGACATTGATGATGTTGGGAGTCGAACGTGAGTCGAAAGCTCGGTAGAGGACGTGCTGAACTTTGACGCGGCCTTTGTGGACATGTAGGATCGTTGAAAGAGTTGGTCAACATTTCCGAGCAGGCCATTGGGGCTATTCAGGAACGGGATCGGATCATCGCAGCGTTGGAAGGAGAAAGGGCGCAGGATGATACAGAGGGTGAGCAGGGCCGTTGATGTGATGCCCAAGCTGAATTCAGACTGCTGTCCAGCATGATTGGGAATTTCAGAGCACATCGCGTCATTATGGCGTTCAATAAATCGGATGATCTTGGCATTCGATGCGTCGTCGGGTCGCCCACACGACCAGCGTCGTGCTCTGAGATGTTCAAGGCCGAAAGGCCCAAGTAGTACGGTGGAATACTAATTTAGTTCTGGATAATGCTCCCGGTGACATGGTAAAATCAATGTATCCGGTCCGTGTAGTAGGCCTATTACATACATATGAAACTACGCCGACTCGGAGGCGACGAAAGAATCGCCCGAGTGAGCGCTCAGTCATAAAACATCAAGACGTGTATGTATATAGAATTCAGATAAATATGCATCGATAGACTACCGAGACCAGATGTCGGACAAACTTGACAAACAAACTTGAATGAAAATAGCATAATGGAATAACGAGCAGGCAAGGCTAAACAGAAAGAAAAGATAAAATTCTCATCCACATTTATCAATCAAGGAAACCGCCCCAGTGATATCGTGCAACAGAGGTGTAAGCCGGTACAGCCTATCGCGGCCCATCGAAATCTTTCTCTCTCAACGGCTGCCCTTGAAGGATTCGACCCATGTGCGTCTGTGCGAACGGTCGCCCCCTGTTCCGAATCGCAAGTAGTGCCATCACGGAAGGCAGTGGCGAACGCGAGAACCTGATTTCATGCTCTTCAAAACTGCCAGGGATGTTAAACAGATTCCGCGGTACTGCTGTGTCGCCCTGAGGCTCATCCGAGGTGGGTACGTCAAGAAAACGACATAGCCGAAGGTACGAAGGGTAGTCCCTCAGATAAAGTTGCCCGGCGAACAGGTTGAGTTGGTCGATAAGAGCCCAAGGAGGCGTCCAGTCGGAGGGAAGGGGAGGGATGGAATAGAGTTTGAGATCGTCGGATGGTTTCATGCGAAGGGACGTGCGAGGTGCATATACATGAAGGTGGACGCGCTCACTCTCTCGGACGTTTGGCAACAAACGTTCTGCTTCGAACGGACTCAGCAGAACGAGTGCTTGGTCCTTTTTACTAGAGAGCACCCATTGGACAGGACGCAAATATTGATCCATGGTCCCTTGAGTGGACTCGGGTTTGATCGTGGTGCAAAAGTCTGTTGTCGCCAAGATGGATGGGCTCCAGACGTCTTCTTCGAGGGTAGCTGCAGAGCTCGCTGCGAGTGTCGTGAAGATAGGACGAAAGGCACTGCTCGAGTTCGATGGAGGGATGACGCCAGTTTTCACGAAAGTTATAATGTCCGGATGAAGAGAATGTTCCGCAGGTTCCGCTTTAGGGGGCAGCTCTACTTCTCGTTCGCGCTCTCGCTCCCGGTTGACCTCTCGTTGTTGTTGTTCTTCTTCCATATTTGCGCTTGGAAACGATATAACCCCGAGGTCTTTGCAACGTTGGTGGATCTCTGGATCCAACGGAGTACTCGGGGCATTCTTGTTTTCGGGGGGAGCATAGAGATCTTCTAATGATTTGCATTCTGGCTGGAGCCAAGCATCCGACAGCCGCGATGGCGTGAGGCCATCATTGCAGAAACGGGACCAAGCGTCATATCTTGACTTATGATTCATACCTTGTCGTGCCCAGTAGGGAGCCCTTTGCTGAATGTCGATCCAGGTTTCGTGTATCACCCAGCATAAGATGTCGACAGTAGTAACTCGAACATTCGGATCCATTTTCGCAGCCAGAGCACGGATGCTTAGGTCAACCTCGAGTGGCGCCAAAAACATAACCGAGTGACCATGACCCAACTTCCGCATCCGCATGCAACCTGAATACCACAATTCGACCATTATATCTAACAATTGAATCACAAAGCTGAAACGAACCTTGCACCAAACGATCCTTTGTAAGCCTGGGACCCAGTGTGACGGCTGCTCGTGACCCGATAGGTAGTTTGATGTCGGTTCCCATTGTGTGTGCATGATCAACGTAGACAACACAACGCTCTAACTGCTGAGAAAGCGGTGATGATAACATTAATTGGGCGGTACCGTTTCGATTGAGTACCATCAATTCGTCGTCTTCGTTGAAATAAATGGCGCCAGTAGCATCGCGGGTGATGTCAAGCCATGTTTCAGCCACTTGGAGGTTGGAAGAATCGAGTATCTGCGCGCCGACATCCAGCAACACACGAACTTCGGGTCGTTGCTCGGCTACTATCTGGAGAATGTCACGCGTGACCTCTCGTTCGCCATTGTTGTGAGTCGCCATATATAAGTCGTTTTCCGGCCGAAGAATATATGCAAGAGCCCTGGCATTGGTTCCCTGCTGGTGGTCGAAGTCACGCTGATCAATCGACATCGGTAACAACCATCGACTATCGTTTGTTCCCGAAAATGCTGTTGCATACTTCAGTGACCGAATCAAACAACGTAGGGTGAACTGTGCGACCTCTCACCTGTAATAATATTTTCTCGTTGCTCTGCTACATCCCAGCTAGACGCCGAAAGTTTCCAAGGGTATTCTTTCGCTTCCTGTGGGAACACCACCCATGAGAGGTAGTAATTTACTGCTGCTTGATTCCGGGAGAACAGCGGGAATACGACCTTATCCCATTGTTCCGACGACCTGAGGTTGACCCCGTCAAGGGTCTGGAGTGAGTCCGGCAGCGATTCGTCATCAAAATCCTTCACCCAACGTGCGTATTCTGTGGATGGGTCATCCTGGTCCAGTAGGACCTCAAATGAAGTTCTCAGCTGCTCCTCCGTGAGGCCTGCATAGTAGTAAGATAGGCATGTGAGGAGGATTGTGATATCTGGGTGTCCGAAATAGGTATTGTGGACCGGCATATCTTTGGCCCGATATGGGACAGCAAGCATTGTGGACGCTGAGGAATGGTTGGAGTGTTGCGACTGTGAGACGAGACCATAGTCTACGCGCCATCTCCGTTCCGTAAGAGCAAACAAGAGGACGTTGGAAGTTAGGAGGCCGCGGAGAAGTAGTAGTCCGCTCCACATACAACCCTGATTGGAACACTTGGCATAATCCTCCACTCTCTTTGCTGTACCGGGGACTTGGAGGACATCCTCGTCAGATATGAAACTACGGATCGCATCGCGCAGTTTTGAGGGGGCGTCTTGAAAGTTTAGATTGGGGAGCCATCCAGCCATCACATGCTCGACAACCAATGATATTAACCGTCGACCAATATCAGAGGATCGCACTATGCCAACGTGTGGAAACGATCCTGGCGGACCATGTTCATACTCTATGGAGTTGGTGTGGTTTCTCGCAAGCGTGCCAAAGCACCGCTTCACAAGCCTGAGGAGTTCCTGGATGATCGTCCACCGGTCAGGGTATCCGTCTATGTGCTGCTGGATGCCCATTGTGTAAATTAGTTGGAACCGGGGATGAAGGATCTCATCGCTCTCGTCCATGATGTCTCGAACATGAGAATTAATCCACATCTGAAGTTTGAGCCACTTCGAAGCGCTATCAGAAGCGCTCTGAATGTCCCATTTAGTGTCCTTTTGGAGCGGTCGACTTAGCGATCGAAATATGCTGCCCACATAGCTATCTTCCGGTAGCTGGGGCACAATTGTCAGCTGAATGAATGATAATTTCTGTAACTGTTCGTATTCACCGATTTTAGTGACAAGGTTGTCGCAATATGCTTGTACATCACTGCCAGTAGCTTGGGTAGCGGGGCGGCTGCAGGCTTGACTTGACGTACTTGCTCCTCTATGGTCATCAGTTTGAGTGATGCGACATGCTCGGGCTGAACAAGTAAAATTCCACGCTCAGCCATGCATCGCGACATGAGCTCGTGCAGTTGGTCGATCTGTAGACTTATCGCCTTGCCGGCATAGCCATACTCGGTGGTGCGAGAGAAGGGAAGATGATATATCGGTCTGTTGACGAGTCCACCGAGGCGAGCAACTAGCAACTCGAACATCTGAGCTGTCAAGGCTTTCGGAACAATGACACGGAAGAGTTGTTTGCCGTCGGCTAGGGCCACAGCGGTGATTGGGATGATCACTGTTGACTTTCCTTCGCCCAT
Source organism: Fistulinella prunicolor (assembly GCA_038089875.1). Taxonomy (NCBI): domain Eukaryota; kingdom Fungi; phylum Basidiomycota; class Agaricomycetes; order Boletales; family Boletaceae; genus Fistulinella; species Fistulinella prunicolor. The sequence goes on from JBBPLP010000351.1 coordinate 16,166, forward strand.
GTTGACCTGCATCGCCGTATTCCGTCCAGTTTTAGGAGATATCATTTCCATCGCAATTTCTGCCTGAGCACGACGAATGAGAAAGTCTCCTTGAATCTGATACAGCGAGGACTAACATTAGTAGGGAGAAGTGCCTGGGAGAGCGGAAACACACCTGAATCAACAGCCAATCTGGGTAATCGTCAGGATTCCACCCATCACACCCTTCGTTTTCCAATTCCTTAAAGAACTCTTCTTCGATACCATCCAGAGAAAATCGAAGCAATCTGCGAGCGCGTTGAAGATCCAGGAAGAGTAGAGCCAATGATGTCAAGCATTTCTTCCAATATACAGAGATGCTGATTGGTGAGGTGGATGCGAGACACCGCAAGAGGATATCTGCTGTCACGCGCGGCCATTGACCAAATTGGTCGAGCATTTGTTGATGCGGATCGGCTGTTGGACCCAGAGTCTTTTCGATAATACGGAGAGCGTCCAAGTAGTTGGCTCGGCACTGTACATAATATTTCTCGAGAATGTTGATGTGATCCTTCCCCGTCAACACATAAGCCATCCGAGAGTCCTCACGGACGTGTTGTGCACTCTTTTCGAGGAGAGCAATATATTCCTGCTGAAATGAGGAATCGGATTTGTCCATCGATAGAGAAGAGAACAACTGATTCAGTTCGACAACATTACTCGAAGATCCTTTGTGGCTGTCACGGAGTAAACTGTTACGAGGTGGTAGTTCTGGTACGGGTCGGTCAGAAAGGAGTTGCTCGAGCGTGGTCTGCCACGGTGTTTGTTCGTTGGGCAGAAATAACCCAGGTTCTGCAAAGGTGCTCACGGAGGAATAGTCGCTTTCATCGTAATTACAGCCTTCCAGGGAAGTTGGACCAGTAGTATGCCAGGGAAATAGATACGCGGCGCGTTGTACCGCACGCTTCTCCGATGCAATGATGGCTTTGTTGACGTATGGTTGGCGATCCCAGTAATATCTATTTCTGATCTCCCTATGCGAGACATTGATCTGAGGATATTTCGTTGAAGTCCAGCGGTCGTCGTCATCAAGAGCTTTGAGTTTCATAATTGACCGACAGCCGGCTGACTGTAAGAGATCAAGCGCTGCCTGAGCACCATTTTTGCCTGTAAGTGGATCTGGCCTATGGCAGCTAGTCACGGCATGCAGATAGGCGAGATATCGCGTGTTCGTCAGGCTACCATTTCCCACAAGGCAGCCCAGTTCGGTATCCACATCGTAGGTATGGTAAAGAGGTGCGGAACATCGACGATCAGACTCAACCTGAACCTGATGATTGGGATGGTTCTTGAGAAGGCCATTTGGAACAAGGATGCATCTCGGAATAAATCCGTCTACAAGGTGGGATTTCTGCCGAAGAACGAGCATGTTCTTCAGACCAATCAAAGTTCCAACGCATTGATTCTCGTCGTAGACCATGTTTTTGAAGTCACGGGACTCGAGTTCTCTCTCCTGGTTGACAAAAAAGGACAACACGAAGTCGGGTAATGCAACAGACAATCGAAGAACTGGAGCAGATTGATGAAATTCAACAGGGGACGCTGTTGCTATGAGTTTCAAGTTGTTGTCTGGGCCAGAAGAGGTGTTGAGATACTCGAAACACTGTGAAACCATTGCCCATGTTGGGCTCTGGGTATCCACGAGAGTCTCACTACCTTTGTGGGCATAATATTGTCCAGATCCACAATCAATTCTCCAGTTATCTGGAGATTGTTCCCAGATATGTTCAAGAGGACGTATCTCGATGATTCTTGTGGACAGATTCAACCAGTGAACGTGGCCATCGACAAGTACCGGTGGAAGGGCCCGCAGCTCTCCCGGAGGAATCAGTTCAAGAATATCCTTTTAGTTGCACTGCACTCGAACTGCTGTCTTGTCATCTCGTAATGAGAAGTGCACCTATACATATTTAATGCATGATTACCCCACGTAAAGTTGGTGCACATACTTTGTGTTTGGATAGCGCAGCTAGGCCCGGAGTGGTAAAATCCATTCCTGGGAGATCGGACGGTATAACAAAGAAGCCTTGCTGCAATGGATAGTTAGGTACTTTTCTGAATATACCCCATATACACATACATCACGAAAAATTTCTCGGTATGTTAGGGAATCCCAAATCGCTCGTGGCAGACCACCCAACGGTTGACCATCTATTCGAATCTCTCCATCGAGCAGGTTAAGATGCACCGTTTGCGATGGCTGAACCATGGTCGCTTTGGTTCGGCATGTGAGCCAACGAGCGTCTGGATGTTGCAACTGCTCCCATCTGCTGGGACCTGGCTTGTGGCTGGGTAAAATCTTGCTAACAGCAAGATCTATACCATAATCTGACACATCCATGAGAATCGCGTCCCTCAAGGTGCCCTCAAGATTGAAGGAAAGACGACGGTCACGCTTGAGCAGATATGAGTAATTTTTGTTGGTGCCTGAGTGAATGAAATTACCGAAAGTTAGGGAGCATGACATCAAGAAATTGACGTACATTGCCAGCTGAGCGCACGTATCAAAAACGCGGGAGAAAGCAAAGCATCTACATCCTCTGCAGACTGGAATAATCTGGGAAGAGCAGCCGAATTGATGTCGAATGTGCTTCGACAAGTGGCAGCCATTTCAAGCAGGAGATTACTGCGCTCTTCGCTCATAGGTGCCTTTGCCAGGTTGTACGATAGCTCCTGCACCCAACTGAATGTCTTCCTGCGGACACGCCGAAGAAGTGCGACGACTCGCTCTGAGACACCTTCAGCGGGGCTAGATGCGAACACCCGAGTGAGCACCAAAGAGACTGTATTCATCATCATTCCGTCTATGAAACCGGCTCCGACGTCTACGAGCAGACTCTCGAGCTCGTCTAGGAGGGTGTCGCAAAAGGATGAGTCCTGAAGTTCTTGATGCCAGATCCATGCGCCTGTATTCACATCGAGCGGTCCAACCTGCAAGGCCGCCAGGGCGATGAGGTAATGGAAGTGGCAATGACGAAAGTTAAGGGTTCTGCTGCGGAGTCCTTGTAGGATGTTGAGCCACTGCAACAAGCCACCACTGCGCAACTGTCCGAATGCAATGAATTCATCAAGTGAGAGCCCCATGGGACAGTCCGCTTGAGCGGTCAAGACATCGTTGGAAGTGTGGGAAGTGGATATCGCATAATCCGCCAAGGCTCTACATGAGGAACAACTTGATTCGTACAGCGAGAATGAGAGGTTGTTGAACAATCGTTCCCGATGCCAGTAGCGGAATTTGTAAGAGCGTGCGGTTAGCGGGACCGAAGGATAGTAGAGTATATAGAGCAGTGTCGGTTCGCTTTGGGGTTGTGATTCTTTAGGGTAAAAATAGGCAAAGTGGAGTTGAGCATGGGGGGATGGCCTATCGCAGTCGACGTAGTAACGCTGCAGTGCACTATTATGTGCAAGCAGGTTTTTTTCCGCCCTTTTATTGAGAGGGAAAAATTGAGAGTCTAAATAATACAATATTCTGGCGGCCGCAGATCGCCAAACGCGAACATACATCGGACAGTGCAGCTCAAAAACGACAACTTTGGCCTGCAACACCAAGGTCGGCAATGGCGATTGAGAAACTCCTTCGACCAACGTGTCCTCCTCGATCCGAGCTTTGAGCTGTTGAAGATGTGGAGACCGATCATAATAACGGACAGCGAAACTGTTTTCAGTGAATTCATTGGAAAGCACCGACCATCCTGGACGCGACCGGGAATGGCGGGAAGAAAGGTACTGATGTGCACGGGAGAGATGATGAAGGCCAGTGCTCCTACGGAACAACAGTCCTTCCAGGAAAGCGAGTGGAATTTCAGGTGAATAATCGGCGAGCATGGATACCTCCTCTACGACGAGCTTGTCGAGTGCGATAAAAAGCTGAATATTTGTCAACACTTGCGTGGATATGTCTTCTGCACTGGTGTAGTTAGCACGTTGAGTGTACCTATCCATCAGGATCTCGAGTTGTACGCATGCGCCGTCCAGATTTGTGACACAGGCAGTCCAATCGTCAATGTTCTGCTCAACCGCTTGCTCGACATCATGGAGAGTAACGTTTGGGTCAGCTTCATATGCCTCGTCGAAAAAGGCCCCATTCGAGGACAGGAAATCGTCGAAGGTACCACGGCGAGGATGGCTGGGATGGAATGGTGTACCAACGGGTTCGTCGCCTTGATTCCCAAGCGTATCGCGCATGTCTTGGTATGAACGAATGTGAAAGGACGAGAACCGCGTATCTCTCGCGAGTTCATCATCGGAAGGACTTCGAAATGGGGTGAGCATGTACTCAGCTGACTCCATCCGAAACCAAGAATTTCTCGAAGACCGGCGCATGTCTTCAGCGCTATCTGAGAAAGCCAGTCAGGGATAGATGAACCTAGCTTGCTCGTACGTCGCAGGATTTTAGATCCCATTAAGTGAAGAAGATCGCTAGAAAGATTGCTAATGTTTGCGTCCTTTGTGGTGGTGCATATGAAGAACAACATGAATCTTTTGTAGAATGCACGTCCAAGAGCAGAACGATCAACAGATATCTGTATTGTGACCTTCATGAGAAGCCAAAGAGATGAGCGACGCCAAACAGAATTGGTTGAGGAATAGTACGCTCGGCCAACGTCATCATGAAGACGTTTGACAATGCGAGGAACGTCAGCGATATGACCAGCGCCTCGCAAGATGTCCGAAAGCAGTGCAGCGATATACTCTGCATGAGCGGAGGGAGGGGGAGGGTCGATAGTATTGGAGCGACAGAGAAAATTGGCGAGTTCGAGTTGAAATTCCTGATCGTTGAACATCTGGTTTGGCATCTCGACAGCAAACCCGGGATACGAGCATATCAGAGGCCCTGCAGCGCTCTCTACAGCAGCCTCACGTGGGGACACCTCGAATGTCTCGAACAACGTACAGTTCTCCCACTTCGTGAGGATAATCGCACAGTTGTGAGGTCGGATGAGAAACGCAAGGGTATCTATTAATTGTCAACATTGATCTATAGAGAACCTGTGAGCGTACCTCCTGTTCGCATCCCGCTCAGCTGGGAGATAACGCAGCACTTGTCCATGTGCTCAGATTGCACAGACTCTTGAAATTTATCTAACATCCTCACGATGCTTTTCCATTGACACTCTGAGTTTCCAGAGATGTGTGCGCTGTAAGCATGGGCAGCAGCGCACACGGCATGGGCTAGCGAGAGATCTTTTTCTAGGGTATAGTCGTTTTCGTTGGGTAGGTGCACAGGAAGAAAAATGTGGGTGACTGCATAACGCAATGATTCAGAATTCGGGTGGTGAAATTCGGGTGAAGTGGTCAGAGTCGTTTCGAGATCGGAGTCATCAACAACAGGTGTCATAAACGGGGTAGACATGGTGGTCGTCACCAAAGGCCAAACATTTCAAATTCAGTGCCTCGGTAGCTACGTGCACTTGAACGAGTCACAACGTCCAGTTTATTACGCTTATGCTTATAGTATTTAACAAACCTCGGCGACCCTTGGCCAGCATTTATGCGGTAGGTCTTTTGCCGACTTTTTTTGCTCAGTCATTCTCGAAAAATGAACCCGCGCTCGTCGGACTCAGCAGTCTTTTTGCGCGTCTTCGTATGCTTACCCTTTCGGAACAGGACGAGGCCCGTTGGACATCTGGAAAAGTTGCAGCCATTCAGAATCCCCTATTAAAACGATCGACAACACCGTGCCTGTTCTATGTCATCCGATCCGGTACTACCCTATGATTGCAGACGAGTGGGGTTCGTGACGCGTTTCGACAGGCTTGCTAAACGTCCTGAGCACGAACGAGAATATATGTACGATACGGATATGAGCACCTATGGATACAATATGATACACATTGACATTGACATACAAAATTTATATACCTCCAGAGAAGAAAAAAAGCTAAGTAAACGAAAGAGGAGTAAGAAAACGGTCTACAAAACGTTGACCCTTTAAAGCTTAAAATAAGTATCTAAATCACATCAACACCATTTCAAGCAGCGTGATCGCCATCGCGCCCCCTATCCACTGGAGTCTTGTACGCATCCCCGAGTCCACAGACGCCGTCGACCACACCGATCGTGCGCTCGGGCGCCTAGCGTCACTCGTATCCCTGGCTGTTGCGGTCGCAGTAGCGATGTACGCGTTCCAAGCGTCGACAGTCGCCGAGGGAAAGAGATAACTAGACGCAGTCGTCCCATGTCCGTAATAGATAGCCGCATTACCGGTCATAATCTCGTCTCCGAGGGAGGACACTTCGCCCCCGACGACGCTGACTGCGCCTCCCGAACTAGTGATCACCAGTCCGGTCTGATTGTCACCAAAGATGAATTCCCGTGCCAGAGTGAGGGCCTGTTACGATGAATAACAGTTTCATTTAAGGAGTGTCCAATGACAGGATACGAAAGCCATCTCACCGAAATCGGGTTCGTATAGCTTACGAGATGTCCGGCGTGCTCGATGAGCACGTACTTCCAACCGCGTTCCTGGTGGACTATGCCAGCGAACTCCCCAGCGTCATTGTACCATGGCGTTTCAGGCATGCGTGTGAAACCTTGTATACTACCAAACGTCGTGTTCTATACAGGGGGATCAAAGGATCAAACACGTGAGACATACGAAAAGATAACAGCGTGTACCTGGATGGCAACTGTGCGCTATCAGCTAGCTGAAAATTATAGTGGGGACCAAGACGGTGACCTACTTTGAGAACCGAAGTGTGGGACCAGGGAATCATCGTTACCGGAAAATATGACGATAGACACATTTTGCGCCGTCGCATTCGTGGCAAGGTCTGTCAAAAACGCCATTGGCCTGGCCCTTTCTGAGTATCTGATGACGCTGATCATGACAACCACTCACTCGACACCTGCACATTGATCATGAGTAAGCACACATCTATCTAAAAAAACACATCGAGACTCACTTGGGTCTCCAAAGGAATTAGCTGTGACACGTTACATAAGTCCGTTTCAAAAGCAGGAATGATTACTTACTGGAGCTGTTAGTTGGTGCAAAGGGATCAGAGACAATCTCCACCCAGTCTTTGCTCGTAGGCGCATGGATCGCAGAACGCGTTTGGGCATCTGGATGAACGTGAGTGACCGTTCGCCCGTCTGTTCATAAATGGCAGACGAACCATTGAGAAAGACAGTCGCATCCAACGTTACTTCAGGGCTCAGCGCGTCAGGGACATTATAATAATCGAACTCGCCGCCGAGCGCTGACAAAAAAAAGGAATGAAGAGTGGATGGAAGTGGACGGGAAGGTAACATACACCAAGGAAAAGTGAAATTAATGGCGTAGTCAACCATTTCAGCATACAAGTCGCACTGATACCAAGGGTCGATGCTTCTGTTTGGGCGACCTGCCAGATCGCGTTTCCATACATACCGTGCTGTAAGTCTCTCACCCCGTTCCGACTGGAAACTGTCTCCACCTCCAAATCTTGTTGCGAGCCGATCCTGTACTTCCTCCATAAATCGTGTTTTTGTCAGTCTGGTGCTGTACCTGCCGGAAGAGACCGCGGAATTAAAAGAAGGCATTGGTGCATTTAGAGTTGGAAAGTGTCCTGGTTGCGGGTATTGAAGGGTAAGATTATAGCCGCAAAGCACACTTCTGATTAGAAACCAGAAATATAAGCATGCCTGTAACGTATCCCCGGCTCTTCTGAACGTACTGTTCTTGAAAGTATTCAAACACCTGCGAATCATATCCGATGATCTGGGGGTAGGTCTCCAGAACACTCATCACCGGTAGCTCCGAGAACGTTTCCATTGATGTAAGAGAACCATCCCCGATGGAAATTCCTGCAAGATGAACAGGAGGATTATCCATCTCGAAATAGGTTTTGGTAATGTAGGGCTAAATTGGCATTCCAAGGATCAGTTTTACACTCGCTTATATCAGAGGACGGCACTTGCAATAAACATTCCGGCGTAGCTCTCCCCGTTCAAATACAGAGGGCGTGTGGCGAGACTAGGGAATACCTTGACAAAGTTTTCTAGGAAACCCATCTGTCGATGTATCAGCAGATCGCTGGATTGGTGTACTTCTGACCCTCACAAAATCAGCACCCAGTTGGTCCTCGTCAGAGACTGTATCAGGCATCAAAATCAGACAATGGATGTTAAACCCTAGCAAGTTGGTGTCTCACCATAGCCGTCGGCGTCGACGGTGCTGAACCCAGTTCCGCTAATACACGCACGTTCTCCTGATCAGATAAAGAAGATGAAAAAACCTGAAAACGTACACTGGTTGGTCAATCCACACATGATCGGCGATGGTGGTCCATGCATACTCATTTTCGACCAACGAATAGTTACTCAGGACATGAATCGGGCCGTTCTGTCGGTGCACACACAGGTCAGCATGACGGTAGCGACGGGATATACCAAGAAACACACATACCTCGAATAAAAGTCCAACAAGGCTCGAAGCGCCAGGACTAGACAGAATTCATCAGCTTCATACCATATGCGTTTCCTCACTCACCCTCCGTTGAGCCAAATTCCCCAAGGTTCAGAATTGTTCGCTGTGAGCGAACCATTGGAAGATTCAAAGGCCCAGAAGAAGAGCGTGTTGTTCGGATGGCCGGGTCTCTGGACGGGGATGTTGCCGGCCCAGTTCCGAGCAAGGGGCCACGTTGCGTTTGGAAGGCTTTCCGTGACCTGGAAGTCTGCGGTAACGATGTTATGAAGTGAGAAGAGTACGAATATACTATCAGGACACACAGTTCTGCCATTCTGGACTATATCCACCGGTCGGCATTCCTGGATACACCTGGGGCCAGCTGCTCCCTTGCTGTTGAGATGAGGGCTGTGGGTTCTGTGCGAGCGAAATGGCGGAGAAAGACAAGAGGAGAGCTATGCATGATGCCCAGGAAGTGGCAAGCTGAGAGGGAGACATGGTCAACCCCCAGCTGTGGGTCTGTTTCTAAAATAAAAGACAATGTGTGTAATTTTAGGCATCGAGGATGTACTTTGACCCTTCCGATGTCGGCAGGGATGCTGTAATACGTGTGTAACATCTGGCAATGTTATACGCAGCTTGCAAGGACTGACCAATAAAACCGAACGCCCTTGGGTGGTAAGTAAATCGACTGGAAGTAGCGCAATCTCAGCCGGATCACTTTAATATTCGACATTGTGGAAATTAGTACCACTCAATTCTTGATGTTTCGAGCTGTGAATATTGTAGTCGGACTTGAAGAATGTTGTTTACGTTAGTACGGGCCTATATTTGGTCAACCATATCAACGCCGTTGCCCATAATCATGACCATAACATTGTTGAGGTTTACATCTATCAGCATATTTCTCTTGTCTAGGTTCACCTTCATCACTAGTTCGGAAGAATTCTTATCAACTCTT
>JBBPLP010000352.1:7600-25491 GCA_038089875.1 Fistulinella prunicolor
CCTTGGGTTTCGTTCATGCTTATTTGCAAGGGCCACTACTATCTAGAGATCAGGCTCGTTTTGTCGATGTCCTTTTACGCACGAGGCGCTCGCTAACATGGTTTGACAGCATTTGAAAATCGATAATATACTCCCACTTACGAGGGTCGTCTTGTGGATAAAGGTGAATGCCCACGAGATTTCCTGGCAGTGTGTTGGTCGTAATGCCACGCTTTGGGGCAGACCGAGTGTCAGGGTTTTGCGGAAAATGGCGCGTCCTCGCCGCATTCTGGGTACCAGGGATCGGCCATATTTTTGTTCCTCGATCGATTGCGATGTTCAGCTCAAAGGCAGCCATGATGAGCCCATGGAGTGGCAGCCATGTTTATCAGTTAACATATTCCTGATCCTCTCAAGAGTCCACATTGTCATGATCTCACAGGCTTCACATACCATCTATGACCGCCTCCTGCGTCACAGTATATATAGATACATACATAATGCATCGCCACCAAGTCACGTTTATGCGCTCCTTGTCCTCACGACACATTATCCCTCAATTCCAACCCAATCATGCACTTTGTAATCCAGCAAAGAGAAAAAGTGGCGAATCCGTGGGCACTCCAGTGGGCGAATGCAGAGCGCATGGGTGATTGCTCTACAGTGATCGCAAAGAGGAACCACGAGATGGCAACACAAGCAAAGAGGTCACCTTTGGTGGCTGGAGAAGCGTATACCCACTCGCACAACTGTATCAACATGCTGAAAACAATTAGCACGAGGCAGCTTTGCAGTAAAGAGTGGAGCTTACAAGGATAAAAACATAGACACCTTGGTCCCACTATGCGCCGGTGTTATGGCTGCATCCACACCAAATACTTCGAAGGCAGCGAGAAACACAAGTCCCAGCACCCAGCCATGATATAGTGAGATGGAAAGGGGGCAGAGCGGTTGCTCTCGTATACTCAATGAGGATCTTAATTTGCGATATATTTTCTGAATTGAAAAGTTTGACTTTCAGAAAATGCACTCATGAATGTATACACATAGAAAATAACCTACATTCACCATGATATAAGTGATGACGATCCAAACAAAGGCTACACCAAGAGATAGTCAGTCAAGACATCGACATCGAAAACTGAAGATGAATACCGTATTTATACCTTTGGCCGTTTCGACAGCGGTTGTACAAGGCGCTCATGGTATGAAGCAGTAAAAGCTGCCAGCCCACTTCGTCGACAAGGACGCTGCTGCCCCGATAATAGAATTGGTAGAGACAGTCGCTCAACATCAGAGTATATATAAAAGGCCTATGACCATGCTAAGATCAGTCGAAGTTCCATACACTTGATAGTGTCAAGTAGGAGTGTTGTTACGGACCACATAAGAAACGACCATGGCGCAGGTGTGAAGTAGGTTTTCTTTCCCCCAGTTTCAGTATATATAACATCCCAACGGGACGTTAACGTGTAGACGTTCCCTCCCAACATATAGGCAGTCACCAAAATATTTGTGAGCTGAAGAAAAGACAGACCCGACGTCACGGAACATTTCGCCAAGGAATAAGATGAAAGCCAGACCTGTAGGATGATGCCCTTGTTGGTAGAGCTCTGGTACCGGTACCAGATATTCCCAAGTCCCCGGCGATCGTGCCAGTGATCGCTGAGTTTTACATCAAACTCACTCCCAACGCATAAATTTTTGGACAGGATCACTTACACGGCATGAAATGCTGGGAAGGTTCTGACCGCTGATGCTAGGCCCGACCTGTGGTTGACCCCGTTGGCGACACTCGGAGTGATGTTATGCTTCCCAGGTTTGCTGAAAAGGCTTTTCTTTCTCCATTTCTCAGGTAGAACAGAACCGCGAATACGTGGCATAACTTGTTGGTTGTAGACCGCAGTGCGACAGCTTACTCCAGGCTAGCAGTGGGACGGCCCGTCGCCTCATGGTGTCCGAGACCATGATTGCTAATTTTAGAATTTGGAAATAGCGTAGCCATCCTTCCAAGGATTCCCACGCTTTGTGTTCAAGAACTGCCAGACTACAGTGTCTCTGCATGCTCGGGTGAACCTGCGCCCGTGGATGGGATTTATTTGAGGGTGGCCGATTCAGAATGGTGACCGGAAGCACATGGTTTGCGTAGTGACAACTGTCTACAAACTTCAAGCTTCAGGATCATCGTGTGGCCTGCTTCCGCATGGTCTTCAGAAGTTCAGCGGCATTCAGATCTGCTAAATAACTCTCGCGTTCTATGCTCTACCCTCCTGTACCCACGGTACTAACACAATCATATGTGCCGGGGAATGCCAGCGGTTGTACCAGGGAACATGGTCAAGTTGTGTAATCCTCGTGTACGCCTGCAGGCAACTTCAAGTTTCAACGCCAAACTTACGTTCGTTGTTTTCCCCTCTGTTAGAGACAGTGACCACAGCCCATTCCGCAGTATCAACTAGAGCTAGTGACCATGTTCTTCTGGCCCGGGGACACTCCCTGGACTCAAGCATCGGCTTCACGAACTGTAGATGCTCTGCACTGGCTGCGTCTACCACCCACCTCTACGCTGACGGCACCGTTCCCAATCCCCAGAATGACGCCGGTCTTGGACACACATCTTGAATCTCAGCCTCTAGTACATCCTGAAGAGCCAGTTCCAATATATGGGTCGGCGGTCTTCCCAGTCTTCGCAACAGCCACAGATGTTCCGTCATGCGTACCAGTTTCATTGCCAGCACTCCCCCCGCCTCCCCTCTCCCCCTCATCACCTCCATCGTCTCTGACGGGTCTCAGAGGCAAGCTTATGGCAGTTTATACTGCAGCACGCCAATCTCTTTTGGTCGAACTCCACAAGCCCGCATGGATCGCATCTGTCTCAGCGGCCGTCGACAACGCAGTAGGCCCGTACCGTGACATTTTAGTATTTGCCTGTGTGGGTATCCAGCAATCACCATTCGCTGAGCTCGTCATACCTGCATCATTTATTGGGGGCGGAACTTTTAGCGTGAATGATTTTCTGGCACATATCCTTGGTGATCGCCTGTTTGACCCACTCGAACCCGCTATTCTTTTGGCCAAGAGAGCATTTGATTCACAGACAGACCGCCAGCGACATTCCGAGACATGGGACAACGTCTTACGGCCAGAGTCCGTATTGACTTTACTTGAACCCATCATCGCCTCCTTGTTCAAAGATGACGTCGTACCATTTCCTCCTTGGCTACCTCTCAAAAAACCCCTTATCTTCCGGTGGTTTAGGGCACTCCTCTGGGCGGCCTTGTCCTCTATCCATGTCTTGGCGCGTTCATGGTCGAGGAAACTCGTCACGATGATGCCATCACGGCTTCGAGGGCCCATGGAAACGCTCTTCCCTCCACCACCCCCATTCACACTGTTCATCGAAGCGTTCGACAACTACATCACCAACGAACTGCCTACGCACCTTATTCGGCTTCAAGACATGAAGCTTGTAGGGCGAGACGACATCAGGGAGGCACTACGACCGCGTATTGCAGCTATGACTGAGTCAGATCTGACGCACCAGACACTCTGGTATAACCTTGTCAATCCTAACAACCAAACTGGCTATCACTTCACCCTCGCAATCCAACGTTACCTAAAGTTTGCCATCTTCTCGCACCGGTGGGGCTCGCAGGAACCCTCATTCCATGCTATGATGGAAACCGGCGCGGAGGGTCCGCGTGTGTTACCTCCGGGCCCTGGGTTCCAAAAATTGCTCAAGTTCTGCGAGGAAGCAAGACGCTATGGGTGTGCCTTTGCATGGTCGGATACCTGTTGCATCAACAAGGAGAGTAGTTCGGAACTGCAGGAAGCTATTCGGTCGATGTACCGATGGTACCAGAACGCAGAGATCTGCATTGCCTACCTGGGGGAGTCGGTGTCGAAGGAAGATTTCAAATACGAACCATGGTTTACTCGTGGATGGACATTGCAAGAACTTCTCGCTCCCCGCAGGATCAGGTTTTACGGCAAGCATTGGGCCCCAATCAATTGGCAGAGCAATACTTGGACAAACGATAAGTTAGACTCTGGACTTATGGAAGCGATAGAGAAAATTACTATGATACCACAAGACGACCTCAAGGGGTTCACTCCCTCGTGTTCCAGGGTGTACGAGAAGATGATCTGGGCGTCCAAGAGACGAACGACGAGGGTAGAGGACAAGGCATACTGTCTTCTTGGCATATTTGACATTACTATGTCGATTTCCTATGGGGAAGGTTCCTGGGCATTTCATCGACTCATGGAGGTGATTCTCCAGAGATGTGGGGAGTCGGGGATCTTGGCCTGGTCGGGGGAGGCTTCGCCTTATTCACTTGCTATCCCTGCATCTCCGGCATGCTACATGGAAGATTTACGAAAGGTGGAGAAAAAACTCAGACTGACAGAGTCAGTCGCGTTCACGGTGACAAAGGATTGTCTGGACGTCGAGCTGTTCGTCATCAATGCCAAGCTGACCAGCGCTCATCGTCACAACAAGGGTTCGCTACTTCCGTGGTTTGAACCACGACCATCACTGAACCTAGCGGACGTCCGCTTTCATGATATTGTTCTTCGTCCCAATTGGAGTTTGCGAAGAAACTGGGTGAAGAAATCTGTCCAAGTAAGCGCAGACGAAAGGGATTTGCAGCGTTGTTCTACCTGGGCCATCGGTATCGTGTGCAGCAGGGATGCTGATGGGCATGCGACGCTTGAAGCTAGGAAAGAATACATGTGGTTATTGATTGGAAAGGTTCGCAACGGGAGGAAATCGGTGTGGGTGAGGTCGAGGACACAAAATATTCCGACTCTTCTTATCGAACGCAGTGTCCGAAGTCGCCTCGAAACCGTTCATATCCCGCACAAGCTGTAGGCCCCACCATTATTGTTCGTTGTCAGCGCTAGGATCTACAAAAGGTGAATCTTACCTCTAGTCACATCAGCTATCAAGTTGGCGCCCACCGTCGAATTGGTGGAAAGTGGAAAACAGCACAAAATGTGCACGTATGAGACACGTTTTTATACTTTTATATTTGATTTTACCTAGCGGCGACGTAGGTAACCAGCGAAGTAACAATAATACACTACTTATATAACATCTCGCGCAAATACATACCGAGGGAATGTAAAGACTTTCTTGGGTCTCGGGTGTTCTGGCGGCTTAGCTACATGCTGCCTAAGTCGATCACAATCCTCGAAGGTCCTAACCTTGTGAGTTGTTGGCTTAAAACCACATGCGGCTCACTGATTACGAAGGCGCGAGTCTCAGCAGGTATCACGGCCATATTTCACGCCAGGGCGGGCTAGATCGGGTGGATAGCTGGGAGGATTGCCATAACTGTAGTACCCATGAAAAAGAGAGTGATGACCACTACACGCCCTTCGTCCAACTGGGGGCATATCGACGCGGTCACAGTGTATACCTAAAATCAGGCGCACGATCGCCTAGATCCCTCAATTCCTGAACCGTCAAATCAAGTTCCTCCCCACGCTCGATGCGCTGTTGCTCTGCCGCGTCCCGCGCGTTGTTAATGCGCTTGTACAAAATCACCAAGATCGGCACAACGATCAGTCCAATACCGACGAACATCAGCTCCAGACCATCTATGGTGCGCAATCAATGAAATTGATGTCCGTGGATGATGAAGCAACGTGTACTCACGTCCGAGGATGAATCGCGGTGCATCCTGCGATCGATATATATTCGCCGCAATCGCTCCACTAAAGTTCCCAAATCCTATATGGAACGCCATACCGACGGCTCGTTTATACTGCCCAGCGAGATTATTCCCGAGCCTGCCCCAAATATCAAAACCGAAATCCTACATTAGTTGTAATGCTAATAGGGAGAACTGTCACATACCATGCAACGACACCGGGGAACGAGGCATAACTACCTATGACGATCAAGAATGTGCCAAAGTACTTGACGTTGTTTGAAGCATCCGAGATATTGATAGAGTATCCAATGAGGAGCAAGAGAAGGCCAGCGTAGATGAATGCAGAACGAATTATGAGTTTATCCGAATAATGTGCAAAAATGAGAAGGACAATCGCTAGATGAACCTAATGTGTAAGCTATCATTTAGAAGTGGATTCACCAAGACTCCTACTGGCGACAATGTATGGCGGGACAGTAAGCAATTGACTAATAGGAGTGCTATGACCGAAGCTGTCATTCAACATCAATCACCCATCATAAATCACAATCATGGCCACGCACCTGTCGATGATTGTTCTATCACAAGAAGGAAACGTTCGGGTGGAGCAGCAAACAAAGAGTGGAATAACTTACGGAAGGAAAAGAGTGATGCCATACACTACATTGGCACAGTGAGCCTCACTCCCAACTATGAAGAGTATAGGCGCTACGCACAAGGAGCGACAATCGACATATAAACAAGCAGGTGCAAGTAGACCTGCCAATCCTTGAAGGGAGCTACCACGTGCCGGAGCGCAAAATGCTCTTCCTCACCAACGGAAGAATTGTCATATTCTGGCACGCGTTAGTATACGAGCGCCTAGACGAAACTAACACGACACACTTTTCCTCCATATAAGGTACGCACGTTCTTCCGGCGTCAGGAAAGTAGCAGTCGACGGAAAATCAACGATCACTAACGAAACCGTCGTAGCTCAATCTCAATGACAAACGACCTCTTAACTTACCAAAGAAAGCAATAATTGCCACGACCACGGTCAACAACCCTTCAAGGATCTATCAGTGTCCATCAGGATGACAATCGAGGTACTTATATACGCCACTCACGAATATCCACGACCAACCCTTCAAATGGCCGACTCCCCCCATGTATCCGATCCCAAAGGCAAAGAGGCCAGAAAAGGCGCCTGAAATTATGTTTTAGAAATGGATGGCAGGAATATTCTCCATGTTCTTGCCTGCTATCGTTGCGGCTCCAAAGAAGAGACCGACGCGATATTGAAGCATGTGTCTTGGGTACCACAGTGTGAGACTATAGCGCTCATGTTAGTTGGAGAACTATAGGTCAGCTCACGACGGACTAGTATACAACACCGGGGAACAATCCAGCCTCTGCGATGCCGAGACAGAACCGCACACCAACCAGTTCAGAGTATCTATAAATCATGGACATATGAATAGGACAGTCTCTCAGGACAATGGAAGTACAAGATGCGCATTACGTTTTCACGAAACCCATCGACATCCTGGAATTGGGATGAGTTGGTGCAGCCAAGCTATGTAAAAACAATAGATTACGCACATGACAATGCCCCACAACACCTGAACGTCATCGATTAGCCAATACCACAACGTCATGCCGTCCCACTCACCATGATTCCCGGAAGCCACCTTGCGCCGCTCGTGGAATCAGTAACACGCATGTAATACCTTGAGCTGACTTACCTCGATGGACGAAATACCTTCAACGCCAAACTAAACGGCGGCATGAGCTCGAGAAGTAATCGGAGAAACACATCACTTAGTACTTGGCAGGGCATTCAAACGTACAATACGACTACAGCATCGTGTTGTAAAGCAAAGCTCTAGGAGAAACGGTGGGTTACATACCACAAAAAACATGGTCTAATGATTTGTTTTAGGAAGGAGTATCTTTGCAACAAGCAAGAAACAGACGCACGAGAGCGATGTTGTACTTGTCACCGGTGAGGTGGAGCTGGGTAACAAGGCCATCGAGCTTGGCGTTTCCTTGATTCACAGAAATATGAGCCTGCTCAAGCAAACTAGATACACCAAACGACGAGAGAACGTACCAATATTGCCTGTCCAAACGTAAGAATAACGATAGTTCATAGCCGTGCATTGGCGTTAACGTGGGATCTTGTAGCTGAACCAGCTACGAAACGTCCAACGCACCTCGGTCCATGAACGAAAGGAGATACATCAGACTCAAAATGGGCATCAACCGCAGATCCACCTTGCGCCAAAGTCGTCTCTCGTCCTCAACACTAAATTTGTGGGGTGCGTCGGCCCCCGGGTCATCGTCGACTACGTCGAGCTGCGTCTCAGACGTCTTTTTCTCGACAGAGGTTCCTAACTCAATGTTGTCGTTCTCTGATGGGATCCTAGACATCACGGATTGGATGCCTCTTCGGTGTGACAGGGGGGCGGTAAAGGTAGAAGCAGGAGAGCAAACCGACGGAACGTATCATTCAAGCATTTTATCGTACTAACCAGATACTATTATTACCGCCGAGGTGTGACCAGTCCATGCCAGGATCTTGGGGAAAATTCGAACTCACGTGACGTAACAACGTCTTCTAACTTGCCAAGGCAATGGACTCAAAGAAGTTGAAGAAAAGAAAAGAAAAAGGAAGGTGCGCATACCTTTCAGCGATCCTTCAATGAACAGTGTGAGATGAGACGGACAACTGTAGCAGTTACCATGCCGCGCCGTTGTGGGACTCCTCGGAGTGTCACCGCAACTTCTGAACTTGTGACTGAACGACGTTTTTGGCGGTAGCTATAGTGCCGCATCGAAGACACATGACACAAATACTACGACTAAACTATTGACACGGGACGACGTGGCAGCGGTGCGATCGCTGTCCACACAGTTAGCCGCCTAAGTCGCTCAACCTACCTTCACGTTTACAAATTCCGTGTTTTCAAAATGTTTGAAGGAACGGCTCCCAACCTGCTACAACCGAGCCCCGAAGAATTCTGGCCTTTTTTCACTGGGGATTCAAGTTCGACTGGGCAGTCATAAGGCACCTGAACGAAAAAGTGGGCATGCTTTTTCCCTCACTATCAACTGATGAAGCTGGTGCCTTCCACTGATCCCCGCTCAACCACTAAAAATAAAGTGGAAATTCCGAAAGATAGTCACAGGGTCTAGATTTCACTTGGCATATGCCCACGATCAGACATGTCAAGTTGTCATGATCATGGCACAATACCCGCCTACGGCGAGTTTGTATCCGCTGACTCTGATTCGTCGAGCTTGTATGACAAGTTCAGGGAGTCTGTCTTCTTTGATGCAATTTAGCAGCTAGGCAGTGACTACTGTTGCCCTTGACAATCGCTACAGAATAAGTCTTAGTTGGTAATCGGGCGTTTGTTGCTGTTCGACCGTCTGTAGGGCTATTCGTCACCCAGTCTCAAGCAGTCGAACCTTTCCTCGGGAGTTCAGATGAGGGTAAAATATATGTAATGTAATTGGATATGGATACGGAGAAGCAACAATTATAATACAGCACCCGAGATAGATACTTGTAACAGTGTCCATTCGCTATGCGAACTCCATTGCGAAAAAGTCTGACTTAAAGTAACAGTTCACGTACTACATCCATGCTCGATCCCAAGGACTTCAAGTTGAGTACACAGAGGAGGAAACAAGTTAAATACTCAGATGCTGCATTTAGGTCAGTTCGTGCACGAGTAATTTAAGGTGCATACGGTAGACATACCCCTGCAGAGGCGAGCTCGTACATCGACTAGCAATGATGAGCTACTCCCTGTCAGACACCGGTATCCAACGACCGCCATCACGAAGTGGTAACAGTTGAAACCCAAACGATAACACACGTCTCCTTTACGATGGCGTCGAGACATCAAGGGAAAGGAAAAAAAGGGAGCATAATGTGATATCGTACAGAATAAAAGAACGAACGGGAACTGGAGATCAAATGGAGAAAGAAAGAAAATAAGACACCTCGAGGACTCCCATAAGACCCCATAACACGCCTATTCGCTCTTCACGCGGGTCACAGTGTATATCTGAAATCAGGTGCACGATCGCCCAAGTCTCTCAATTGCTGGATTGTCAAACCGAGCTTCTCCCCGCGTGCGATGCGCCGCCGCAGTGCATCATCTCGCGCGTTGTTAATGTGTTTATATGAAAAGGCCAGGATAGGCACAACAATCATGCCAATGCCAACGCACATCAGCTCCAGGCCGTCTACGATGCACACCATGCAGAACGAAAAAAGTCATCAACGACTCCAAAGAGTCCAGGGTATAAGCAGCACAACTTACGTCCGAGAATGAACCGCGGCGCATCCCGCGATCGATATATGTTGGCTGCAATTGCTCCGCTAAAGTTCCCCAATCCGATATGGAACGCCATTCCTATGGCCCGTTTATACTGACCAGCGAGATTATTTCCGAGCCTGCTCAAAATTGAATCATCTGCAGCTAAAATTCAGGGATGTGTATCACTACGCACCACGAAACGACACCAGGGAGCGCAGCGTAACTTCCAGTAACGATGAAGAATGTCCCAAAGTATTTGACGTGACTTGAAGCGTTTGATATGTTGATAGAGTACCCAATGATAAGAAGGACCTGACCAGCAAAAATGAACGCAGATCGGAATTGGAGCTTATCCGAATAATGCGCAAAGGTGAGGAGAACGATCACTTGATGGAATAGATATGTAAGACATAAGCTATAGATGAATTCACCGAGATACCCACAAGCGACAACATATGGTGGGACGGTAAGCAGTTGACTAATAGGAATGCTGTGGCCGAATCTGTGATCTAACATTAATCACCAAATCACAAAGCATAATCATGATCACGAACTCGTTGATGATCGTTCTATTCACAACAAAAGAATTAAAATATACACTCATGAAGAGGAGAGGACCAAAAGTGCGAGATAACTCACGGAAGGAAAAAGGTGATACCATACACTGCGTCAGAACGTTGAGCCTATTATCGACCACGAAGAACGCAATTACGTACGAGGAGCAACAATCGATACGTAGACAAGGAGATGCAAGTAGACTTGCCAATCCTTGAAGGGAGCTATCACGTGATGGAGCGCAAATCGCTCTTCCTCTCCAACAGTTGAGTTGTCGTATTCTGACACGCGTCAGTCAGCTGAGTGTCTTAGCGAAACTGGCACGACCGACACACTTTTCCTCCATATAAGGTAAACACGTTCTTCGTCCGTCAGGAAAGAAGCAGTCGACGGGAAATCGACCAGCACTGACAAAGACGTCAGATTCAAAGCTGAATGCTAGCGATCAGATGACATCTAAATTCACCACAGGATGCAATAATCGCGACAACTATAGTCAATAGTCCTTCGACAATCTATCAAAGTGGTTGTCAGAATGGCAATAATGAGGATTGGATGTAATGCACGAATATCCATGACCAACCCTCCAAATGATCCACTCCCCCCATAAATCCTATCCCGAACGCAAAGAGGCCAGAAAAGGTACCTGAAACTATGTTTTAGTTACGAGTTGGGCGGATGACATTCTCCGTGCTCTTGCCTGCCACCGTTGCGGCTCCAAAGAAGAGACCGATGCGGTACTGAAGCATGTGCCTCGGGTACCATAGTGTGAGGCTAAAGCGCCAAATCAGTTGAGGAACGGCAGATCAGCTTACGACGCACTAATATGTAACGCCGGGGAAAAACCCAGCCTCTGCAACCCCAAGACAGAATCGCACACCAACCAATTCATGATATCTGTAGATCGTGCAAGGTAGGTGATCTCGGTACCAGGTGAAACAACAAACATGCGTTACGTTTTCACGAAACCCATCGCGACCCTGGAATTGAGATGAGCACCCACATCACTATGAAAAAATGGCGACGTACAAGATGCTGCCCCACAGCACCTGAAGCGTCGTCAGCTTGCAGAAACCCGGAGGGTAAGTGCATACAACGCACCATGATGCCCGGAAGCCATCTTGCGCCGATCGTGGCGTCAGAAATGCTCATGCATTTCTTGGGCTCACTTACCTTGATGGACGAAACACCTTCAAGACCAAACTAAATAATAGCATGAGCATAAGCCCGGCAGGCAATCTCGATAACATGTTACTCACTTGGCGGGAAATTCAAATGTACAATATGACTAAGTGAATGTGTTGGGAAGCGAAACTCCAGGAGAAATGCAGAGTCACATACCACGAAAAACATCGTCTATGTTATGTATTTAAAAAGAAATGTGCGCGCAAGAAAGGGAATAAACAACGCACGACGGCGATGTTGAATCTGTTGCCTGTTAGATGAAGTTGTGTCTCGAGACCGTCGAGTTTGGCGTTTCCTATGTCAAAAACAAAGCGAGTCTGCCAAAGCGGGCCAAGCACGCGGCAAGTGAGCGTACCAATATTGGCTGTTCATAAGATTAATTTATATATATAATATTAATGCAGCACTATCAAATGGGATCGCGCAAACCAACATACCTCGGTCCATAAACGCAAGAAGATACATCACACTCAAAATCGGCATCAACCTGATATCAACCTTGCGCCATAGCCGTTTCTCGTCCTCCATGTTGAGCGCACGGGGTGCATCATCGTCCATGTGCTTAAACTGCTTGAATCCGGCCTCGAGCGTTGTGTTTTCGTTCCCGCTACGATAGTTGTCGAGCGCCATAAACATGATGAAAACACGATGTCTGCGTGAGAGAAGGATGGGGGGTGTAGGGATGAGAGGGATGGAGGGATGAGGGGGTGTGGAGGGAAAGCAAGGACAGAAGGAGACGGGGTCAACGAACGTATATATCACATTTTCAATGTAATGCCGCTTTGCTGCGGAGTTGATGGAAGTGGTCCAGATCTTTGTAACACAAATGCAACTCGGACTGTCAGCACCAAGGGGGACGTCACTGAAACAAACTTCGATGGTTATCCTTCCACCCCAAGAAAGAAGGGGTACCGCTGTTGATACTTTTCGCGTATACGTCGATTTCGATGGGTGAACGACATGATCGTTACGAGGGCCGCTTGACTTCTCAGTGCCTTGACCGCCCGAGTCGTGCTATGCGAACGACGTGACGCAGGGACTTGAGGAAACATGACATGCTTGAATTGAAATAGGAAAAAGGCGGTCTTGGTGTGCAGTAACCTTACTGGCGCGTCGTCAAAGCAAAAGTCTCCGGCCTGCCTTCAAATTTTAAAGCCTCCGAAAAGCAATCTAGTAGGAAGCTGCTTTCAGTGTCGAGGAGATTGAAGCATCACAACGAAAGGCAGGAGGCTTCGATCGTTCCACGGTAAGCGCATATCGGATGCGAACAAGTTTGAATAGACCTAGTAACTAAGTAACTTTCGAAAAGATGGGGGTGTGCCTGTGATCCTGGTGAGACCGTTGCTGGCAGAAAATTGACACGTCAAACCGTTTGATGGATTTTCGTAGGTGTGACGAGGAGGCTAGATCCCTGAGGTGACCATGTACTCACGTGACGCCCCTCTTGTGACACTGACAGCTCCGAGTATTATAACCTGAGCTACGACTTGTTGATTTAGCCTGGTTTGGTCACAGGCTCCAAGCTAGCAGTTACATCTTCACTGCGCGATTGGACTTCATTACTGTCATTACTCGAAGAACCTAGCTTGCTAGTTGATGAGCATTGGGAAGTCTCTGTCCTGACACAAGCCTTCTTACAAGTGCTGGCACTTCATTTCATACTGGTCATCGACAACCGCACAAAGCTCTTAATCCATCTCGACTGTCATGCACCATTTCTTTCTCCATCTATATGGCCAAGCTTACGGTAAAAAAGCCAAGCAGAAGAGTACGTGTGTTTTTCTACAGCAAGTCGCCTAGCGCAGCCATCTCGGGTCCGCCAGACTCCCGAATACCAATTTCCCAATCTGCACGGTAGACGATCAGCGCCGCATCAGAAGTCGGAACAAAAACAAAAGACGCACAGCTGTATATAATGGTGACCGCCATGAGAATACCCGTTCCGCTGCCAATAGCACCCATCAAGTCAGCGGCGACGGACAAGAGTCCGAGAATGGCCCCCCCAAACGCAGCGGCAGTGGGGATGACGCGCTTCAGCTCCTTGTACATCGAACCTTCACGGTGACCAGCCATGACCTGTAAAATCATGTTATCAGAATCACACAAAGACAACATCTATTGTAGCGGCTAACCATCTGCTGATCTTTGAGTTGTTTAGCAACGTCCCGAGGTCCACTTCCTGAAACTTCGATCCAAGTCTTGGAAAAGAGTGCACAGGCAGAGACGACAAAGGCGACATAGAGACTGGTGTGAATGGGATCAAGCAGAGCTTCTTTGATAGTATGAGGGGGAGACATGTAGTAAGCGATGCCGGACACAGCGCGGAGTTGGGGGGAGTCTTCCGAGGGCTGAAAGGTCACGTGATTAAATGAAGCTAGATGATGCAGGCTCGATAGTGACTGACCTCCCATACACCAATAAGCTTCACCAAAAAGCTGGTCGGGAATCGTGAAGAAAGCATCTGAGAAATGATGAAGACGTTGGAAGTAAGAGCGGACTGAAGCATGATGGGCATGTTGGACGTGTAGAAGAGTTTTATGGGGTAAGAGCCACGTTGCCCACGGAAGCGATTGCTCTTGACAGGGATCTCGATGCGGAAGCCTTGCAAGTAAATGACAACGGCGAAGACAACAACAGTGGCAATCAGGTTCATGATGTTCGGGAGACGGTCTCGCCAGAAAGCCTCACGAAGCGCACGTCCCTTGTCGTTCCACGTGAAGAGGAGGTGGAAGAGAGCAACAACAGCACCTTCGAACTCTGGGCCGCGACCGGTGTTAATGGTTGTTGGAGAGAATGCCTTCCAGATAATGGTTTCGCATATGTTGGTTGCAATGAAGAGAGAGATACCGGATCCAAGACCATAACCCTTTTGGAGAAGCTCATCAAGTAGAATGACGATGAGAGCTGCGGCAACGAGCTGAATGATAAGCAACAAGCAAATACCGGCACCCAAATCCTTGGGTTGCCCATAAAGACCTGTGAGGACATAGACTGTAGCCTGGCCGAGAGAGATAATGAGAGCGAACACTAAAATGAGAGTCAGCAAAGACATTGGTAACGTTCGGAGTCGATGCACAAGACCTACATTTTTGTGCACCACCGAACAGAGCGCGGTCTTCCTTCAAGCTAAAGTCGACTTCGATCAAGTTTGCACCAGCCAAGAGCTGCATGATCATCCCACTAGTGATAATTGGACTGATTCCGAGTTCCATGAGAGTACCGCGGTTTGAAGCGAGGATGACACGCATCCAGTACAGAGGGTCGGCCGAGTCGGAGGACATGATGCCGTAGAGCGGGACTTGGGAACAGACCAAGAAAATAAGGAGCGTTACCGCGGTCCATAATAGCTTTTGGTTGAATGGCACCTAGTAAATAATGAGCAATAGAGTCGTTGGATGCTGTTGGACCATACCTTGCGGTCTGGTGAAGAAACTTCAGGTAGAAATGGAAGGAAAGGTCGGACGAGATTTAAAAACCGAACTAAAAGATAGCAGACAGTTGGCAGCCTGAACCTTTTGAAGAGAAAAGGTGGACTTACACCCGCTCATTGTAAGGAGAGGCCCAGGAGCGGCTAAAGGTAGAAGGACGAAGTTGAGCTTGAGATTCGACACGCTTCCAAAGTCGTCACAGACGTGGCAATATAAAAACATGCACAAACATAAAACACAGCCACCTAGATCTCCGTCTCTTACAATTGGCTAACATACTCATCTACTTATCTCGAGCTCGCTCCGCTTCAGACTAGTTTCCCAGGTCAGATGGGCTCTCAGCCCAGGAGGTCATTACAGCGACTTCTTGATGCTTCCAGGTAATATTACCTCCAGCGTCGTCTTGAAGACCTTTCTGTAGTCTGATGGTCACCGTCACAGAAACAGAGATGGCGACAGGCAGTCTTGCGCTCTTGGACGGTATCGGTGTCATTCATCATGATCACTCCGGTCTTCAAAGGCAGCCATGGTCCGAGCCGTCAAGAGATGAAAGCAGATTCATTACCGATCCCGTTGCGTTATCTCCCTTCTTATTGCAGGCGTCTTGGACATCAAAGCTCGTCTCGTGTTCTGCATAATCCCTGTCACTGGTAGGATTCGTTTATATATCACCCTTGACATGCACTATTCATTATAATCTTCGCTCTTCCGAGTAACGGCATCTAACTGTGGCCTGCAGAATCCATAATATACATCCTGATGTCTGTCTCTTTTCCTCATTCTTTGTTACATCTGCTGACATCCGTTCTACCATCCAGACACCGGACCCCATGGTGGAAAATGTCGGCATCATTGCCTCACGCGATGTCCAATTTGAAGCTCCATCCATACCACTTCACGAAGCCATAACCACCGACCTCATCACCGCACCTCAAGGTGACACTCTCAATGAAGTTAATATCGTCCTGCGCTCCTTAAAAAGGGACATTTTTCTATCGCGTATCAGCTAAGCCGGCTCGCCTCCCTACTTGCTCGTTCTGATCTATTGAATAATCAAGATTACTTCTTCGCGAGAAGAATCCAGGTTTATGATGCGGTCGGTACACGATCCAACGATAGGAATGCTTCTAACTACTCGTCGAGGCGGGTCTTGACATTGTTGTGTTCGATTCGCCGCAAGACAACTCGGTCTTCCGGATCTATATGTTCCATACACTTTATGCGATTTCTGGCAACGTCGTCACACGGGAACAAGTTTCAAACTCAGGTGTGCATTATCCGTTACTTTCAGTGTCCTTTACAAACGAATTCGGTGCGCATTATACACACACGTCCGCTCCTCGGAGGCGCTACTGAATTCGAGTCATGGATCAAAGTTTGACCCGTGACACCGTCACGGGCACATATGTCCGAGGTATATATATAATCGTATCGGTATCGCTCCACCTGCTTTCCATCTTTGACTCGTTTCGCTCAGGTTGGGGACACACAAGTCAGCGCGCACTATTCATAACACTGACCATCGTGTTCTGATAGGCTAATTGGCATCGAGTGCATCTTGACTCATAGCCATGAGCATGCCAGAAAATACAACGTACCCCCATGGTCATCACGAGTCTGTCCTCCGCGCCCATTCATGGAGGACGGCAGAGAACTCTGCGGCCTACCTCATCAAGTATCTCCAGCCGACCATGCACATTCTCGATGTCGGTTTCGGGCCGGGGACAATCACGGCCTCCCTTGCACGCCTCGTCCCACAGGGCCATGTTACCGGCATCGAATATGTTCCAGAGGACTCGGATGTGTTCCACACGGCGCGCCAACATGCCGCAGAACAGGGCGTGTCCAACGTTTCCTTTGCACAGGGTGATATCTGCAACATGAAGGACATCCCCGATAACACGTACGATGTCGTCCACTGTCATCAGGTCCTCACACATATCAGTGACCCCGTCCGAGCGCTCAAAGAGATGCGGCGAGTCGCTAAGCCGGGAGGATTCGTCGCTGCGCGCGAGTGGGACTCCAAGACGATTGCGTGGTACCCCGAGACGGATCGGATCGACGAATGGGCCGCGCTCTATCGGGCGGTTGGACGTGCCAATGGCGGAGAGCCAGATGCGGGACGAAGGTTAGTTGCATGGGCGCTTGCGGCGGGTTTCGAGAGAGCTGCAATCGATGCCACAGCTGGGGCGTGGTGTTTTAGTACGCCGGCGGAACGGGAGTGGTTGGCGGAGACCCAGGCAGAGCGGGCCATGCAGTCGGCGTTTGCGACACATGCGATTGAGAAGGGGCTTGCTGATAGGGACGGGCTGCAGAGGATTGCGGGGCATTGGCGGGCGTGGGCGACAAGGGCGGATGGGTGGTTTGCGGTATATCATGGGGAGATTGTCTGTCGCGTGTAAATCCATTTTCAACGTATGGTGTTCATTCATGTATGATATTGATATTTTATGAGTGTATTTGCCCACTCCCTAGGGTGCTTAAATTCTTGCAAGTAAATATTTGGCATTATAACATGGTTATGAGCACTTTTTTCCTTCCCTAGGGAAGATTTAAACCCTAGACCTAACCCTAAAAAACCCATATAAGGAAGGTGGGGTTCCACATATAGTAACCCCCTATTAAATGTTATTCGATGTTATAGATCACTACAGCATTGTGGATAGACTGGGAGACTTGTGCTTATGGTAATTAAACTTTTATTTATTATCTTCAAAGTCAGCATCGAGGACATGTACATGTATATATAACATATATTGATTGTGCTC
>JBBPLP010000353.1:0-25481 GCA_038089875.1 Fistulinella prunicolor
CGTCGCATGGCACGTCTGTCGGCCGTACCGACAAATTCGTGATGATAATAGTGGTTGGTACTCCATCGGATTCTATCATGCACGACTTTGATTTGAGGATATTGGGTAAGATTCCCGTCCCAGTGGTTGCTAGATTCGGGGGTTTTACGTTTCATGGTCGACCGGCACCCAGCCGACTGAAAGAGATGAAGTGCTGCCTGCGCACCCGTTTTGCCTGTGAGGAGATCGGGCCTATCCCAGCTAGTCATGACATGCAGACGGGCGAGATGCTGCGTGCTCGACGAACTGCCATCCCCTATCAAGCAACCCAACTCGGTATCCACGATGTAGGTATAATATAATGGTTCATCAGGTTGGTCAAATCGATGGTACTTGGCGTCAGCTCCAACCTGATAGTCTCCATGCTCTTCGAAATGGACGTTTGGTATGAGCACGCGCCTGGGAATAAGTCCCTCTGCAAGGTGGGTTCTCTGCCGGAGAACGAGGCAGTTCTCTAGACCGGGTAGTGCTCCAACACTTTGATTCTCGTCATAAACCATGTCCTTGAAGTCACAGGACTCGAGTTCTCCCTGGGTATTGGCAAAAAAGGACAATCCATAACGGGGCAACGCAACAGACAGTCGCAGAACTTGTACGGAATGGAAAGAGTCGATGGGAGACGCGGTGATCACGAGATTCCTAGTTTGGTCCCCTTGAAGGTCGAACATTCCCAGGCTAGTCGTTTTGACGTTGTTAAGACACTCGAACAACTTCGACGCCATTGCCCAGGTTGGGCTTCGAACGTCCACAAGGGTATCGCGGCCCTTGTACACTCGACATTGTCCAGATGCACAATCAATTCTCCAGTTCTCTGCAGACTCCTCCCAAAGTTGTTCCAAAGGGCGTATCTCGATTATCCCCGTGGATAGATTCAACCAATGAACATGACCAAGCACGAGAGCTGGTGGAAGGTCTTCCAGTAATTTGATCGTAGGAATCATCTCGAGCACGTCGTTTGATTGATTGCATTTTGCTCGCACCACCAGATTGTCACCTCGCAACGAAAAGTGGATCTACACACGTATAAGCATTGAGCGTCACGCAGGGTTGGTTCATATACCTTGTGTCTGGATATCGCGGCGAGCGTCGTGAAATCCATTCCAGGAAGAGTGGACGGTATGACAAAGAAACCTTGCTACAAAAGATAGTAAGAGGCGCTTGTTAATATTAGCAATCACAACATGCACGCACATCACGAAAAATCATTTGGCATTTTGGACTATCTCTCATCACGCGTGGTAATCCCCCTATAGGCTGACCATCCACACGAAGTGACCCATCGAGCAAATTAAAGTGGACTGTTTGCGAGGGCTGGCCCGCGATCGTTCGGGTTCCACTTATAAGATAACGGGAGTTTGGATGTTGTAAATGCTCCCATCGACATGCACTTGGCTTATGGCCAGCGAAAATCTTGCGAACTGCAAGATCGACACCATAATCCGATGCATCGGCGAGGATTGCATCGCTCAAGGCCTCCTCGAGAGCGAAAGAGATACGACGATCTCGTTGAAGGAGTAAGAGTGAATATGGGTCGCGCATGCCTGACGAGCTGACGTTAACTAAAGGTAGAGGATACTTCACAATCAAGAATTAGACTTACGTATACGTTTAGGAGGGAGTGCATGTATGAGAAAGGCACAAGAAAGCGTGGCATCCACATCCTCTGCGGAACAGAAGAGTTCGCGGAGAATAACGGAGTCGACGTCAAATGTGCTGCGACAAGTGGAAGCCATATCCAGCAGAAGATCACTACGTTCTTTGTTCATGGGTGCCTTGGCCAAGTTGTATGATAGCTCCTGTGCCCAGCTGAACGTCTTCCTCCGTACACTCCGAAGAAAGGCGACGGATCGCTTCGAGACAACCTCACTGGGGCTTGATGCAAGCACCCGAGTGAGTAACAAGGAAATAGTGCTCATTACTGTCCCATCGATCGAACCAACTCCAACATCCACAAATAGACTCCAAAGTTCGTCCAGAAGGGTACCGCAAAAGGATGGATCTTGGAGCTCTTGATGCCAGCTCCAGGTCCCTGCTTTCAAATCGAGCGGCCCGACTTGAAAGATCGCCTGAGAAAGGAGGTAATGAACATGGTGACGTCGGAAATTGAGAGTTCTACTGCGCAATCCCCTCAGAATATTGATCCATTGGAGCGAGCCACCGCTTCGCATGTGCGTGAACGTAATGAATTCATCGAGGGAGAGATCCACAGGACACTCTGCTTGGGCGGCCAAGGCGTCGTTGGAAGTGTGAGTGGTATAATCCACGTATTTCCCCAGGTTTTTGCAGGAGGAGCACTCCGTATGAT
This sequence comes from Fistulinella prunicolor, assembly GCA_038089875.1. NCBI lineage: Eukaryota > Fungi > Basidiomycota > Agaricomycetes > Boletales > Boletaceae > Fistulinella > Fistulinella prunicolor. The sequence goes on from JBBPLP010000353.1 coordinate 2,345, forward strand.
TTTCCAGGCTGTATGTGCGTTTGTAAGAGGGTAGCGAAAGTTCGTGGTGCTCCGTTCGCGGCCATGTCGAGAAACTATTCTCCGGGGAAATAACTACTCCATAGTGCTCCGGGGAAGTGTATTCTTCTCTGAAAGTGGGACATTGGATCGCATAACGTAACGTTGGGCTATTTCGAGATGGCGAACCCTCGGAATCGAAACATGCAAAGTGGATCTGGACGGCGAGCGGTGTGCGTTCATGGTGGGTAAAGTAATATTGCAATGCAGGAATTTGCCCAAGCAGGTCCTGTTCTTTTATCTTATCACCGGGCAAGGCATGATGAAAATAAGGATCGTGAAAATAGTGTAGAATGCGGGGAGCGGCGGAACGCCAGATACGAATGCACGCCGGGCATTGCAGTTCAAAAACGATTACTTTGGTATGTAATGGCTTAGTGGGCAATAGCTCCTTGGTATCCTGTTCTATACGAACTTTGAGACGCTGGAGATGTGGAGATTGATCATAATAACGGACAGGAAAACTGTCATCGCTGAATTCATTGGAGAATACTGACCACCCCGGGAATGTTTGGTAGTGTCGCATAGAGAGGTACCGGTATACGCGGGAAAGACGATGGAGGCCTGTTGCCTTACGCAGGAGCAACGTTTCGAGGAAAGCAATCGGAATCTCTGGGGAATAGTCGGAAAGCATGGGAATCTCTTTGATTACTAGCTTGTCGAGTGCGACGAACAGCTCGAGGGCTGTAAGGGCTGTGATGGAGGAATCTTCTGGACTTCCATCCCACCGAATGTGAGCCTTCACCATGTACTTGTCCATCAAGATCTCGAGTTGTGCACATGCGTCATCCACATTCGTGACGCGAGCAAGCCATTCATCTATGTCCTGCTCCACCGATCGCTCGATGTCGTAGAGAGTCGTGTCAGGGTCGGTATGATACACGTCCTCCAAAAATGTAGCCCCATTTGGAGACAAGAAATCGTCAATAGTGCCGCGGCGATGATGAGTGGGGTGGAAAGGAGTGCTAAGGGGTTCGCGGTGGCGATTTGCAAGAGCGTTACAGATGTATTCACTACTCTCTAGAAGTGAAGGTTGCGTATCCCTTGCGAGTTCTTCCTGGGAAGGATTCCGAAATGGAGATGGACGAGAATGAATAGATTGAAACTGTATCCATCTGGCGTCAAGGACCTCTTGGAGACGTGCGCATGTATCTAGCGCCATTTCAGAGAGTCGGCCGGGAATAGAGGAGCCAAGCTTGCCCAGACGCTGAAGAATTTTAGATGACATCAAATGGAGTAGGTTGTTGGATAGGTTTTTATCTTTTGCATCCCTTGCGAAGGTGCATATGAAGAATAGTAAGAATTCTTTGTATGAGGCACGTCCAAGAGGTGAGCGATCGATGGAAATCTGTATCGCTATCCTGACGAGAAGCCAAAGGGACGAGCGGCGCCAAACCCCCCTACCCTGAGCTGCAACGTCACTTTGCTGTGGTCGGCCAACGTGGTCACGAATACGTTTGGTGATGGAAGGAACTTCGGCGGCGCGACCAACACCTCGCAAGATGCCAGAAAGCAATGCGGTAATGTACTGCGGATGAGCCGCTGGAGGGGGTGGAAAATCCGAATCGACAGCATTGGAGAGAGAAAGAAAGTCGGCAAATCCGAATTGGAAATCCTGGTCGTCGACCACTTCGTTTGATACCTCGATGGCCGACCAAGGATACGAGCATACGAGAGAGCCCGGTGCCCTCTCAACAGCAACCTCGCGGGGGGACACCTCGAATGACTCGAACAGTATAAAGTTCTCTCGCTTCGTGAGGATAATCGCAGCGTTTTGGCGTCGGATGAAATATGTAAGGATGTCTATAGATTATCAGCAGGGTCCTTTAGTCGTGGGGAGAGTGCAAACAAACCTCCTGATTGCATTCCGCGCAGCTCACAGATGACTTGTTCTTTGTCCAGCTGCTCAGATTGGAGGGACACATGTAATCTGTCTAGCATCCTTCTGACATGATACCACCGAAGGTCGGGGTCTTTGTGGATGTAGGTGGTGTAAGCATGGGCAGCAGCGCACACTGCACGAAGTAGTGGAAGATCCTTCTGTGGAGAATAGTCATCGTGATCGGGAAGTTCAACGGGGAGAAATACATGCGTAAGCGCATAATGGAATGATTCAAAAGTATGAGAGAATGAAGGCAGTGAGGTCGTATTTTCAAGATCGAGGTCAGGGTCTGCGGTAAATACGGTGGAAGTGGACATCGTGGGGCCAGTGGAATTAGGGCGGGGATCCAGTGGGCGTTGACAACTCGTCTCACTACTACTGTCAGGTCTGGTGGCACCTCAAGGCAAACCGTGTGAGATGCAGATAGTAATTACTATGGGTAATCAGTGAATGCAAAGCAACCTGCACGTATATGTACCGACCACAACACTAGTCTGGTCACCTGGCAGACTAGACTACTATGGTAGCCTTTGAATCGGATCCAGCTTGAGCCGCGGTGCGAGTCTCTCGGAGCACATTACATACTAACTTAAGGCTTAAATGATTGCTTACCGCGCTCCTCGGCCCACAAGTCAAAAATTTAGGCCATCCACAAGTCAATCACACATTCAGTGTGGTCCAGCCAGCTTGTAATGATGGTCTGCACCCTCAATCATTGCGAGGTATAATAAAGACTGTATTATAGCACCAACTTCGGCGCAAAGAAACTTTACAGAGCAATGACTTTCTACCGAACGATAATGTTTGACAGCCTTGGTTCTCCTCAACGAAAAACCTCAAAGGCCAATGTTGATGGGGGAACAGCCAATGACAACAGCACCGCTCTATTACCGTGGATTAGTACTATCATCCCTAGTAAAAAAAACAAGTACTCACGAATTTGTTGTTGTTACAGCAGAGAGGCTGTTGGCCACATTGTGCGGCACCACCGCCAACACCAACGCCGCTGAAAGGGCTGCAGTTGGAGCCAGAAAGAGTACCAGGCTCAAGACCAGCGAACATGCTTGCTAACCCATACTGGGAGAGGGCGTTGCTCATGGCATCAGTCTAGAAAAACACCAATGTCAGATTGCGGAATTGCAACGCATATCCGCAAACGAACCGAGTGAACACTGTCGCAGCAGGTGATGGTACCAGTGTCGCACTCGCCACGCAGAGCGAGAGGAGCAGGGCTAGCAACTGCGAGAGCAGCGAGAGAAGCAACAGCGAAGAGACGAGCGAACATTTTGACGATAGAAAATGAGTGAGAGAGCGAAGTAGCGACTGTGGATGGTTTTGCGAAATGCAGAAACGAGATTGAGATGTAGAAAGTGAGAACGACGGGGCTATCTTTATAGGTTTTCGTAGGCCCTGGAGGGTCAGCCGATATATCGGGCCCACCATTTTTTCTTGTCGCCGGGGTTTTTTTTCCTGAGGTCTAGAGCGCAATACGAAGCGATCCGATCCACTTGGCAGTAGAAGTCCGACTCGACTCGTACTAGGGGTGATTCTATGCCGTTAGTGTAGGTGATTCTTATACCTAAATTTGGCAGTTTCGCAGCATACAAGTTACATGCTTCAAACTTCGAACACCTGCAGGCACATAGTACTAGTATCAGGACCCGAAAAAGCGGCGCTATATTACTCAACTGACAAACCCTCCGAGTCCCAAGACTTAGTAAGTCCATTGTGGAATGGAATGCACAGCAGCAGCTGGCTTCCCTAGCGGCTAATTCCACTAGGTAATGCCTCCAAATGCTTCCCCACAAACAGCCTGAGTGTCAAAACTCACAAACCTTCCAGAAAAAGGGATATATTTCACCAGACGACGATCCATGGAAATGGATGTCACCATGAAACGCCATGATACTCGGCGATACGACTCGTGGCTTGTACGACATGGCCATACCGTAATGTGGTTGAGCTCAGTGGTTCGGAGGCTCAAGGCTGGACGCTTTCAAGCGCGCGTACCATTATGTACACAGTGAGTTGGCTGGTCCATTTTGCCTGGGGTTTATAGAACCTGCCGCCGGTCAGTATTCGTTCGGTGATCTCCGAGCTGGTCTCCACCAAGAAGTTGGCGTAGATTTTCTCCGGTGGTGTCGAGCCCCGCGCCCAGTTCGAGGCGTTTACCCCGCGGAGTTGAAGTGACTGAGGCGGCGGCGTTCTCACAAAATTGAAAATTTATTCGGGTAACGGGCATTACCTCTTGAAGACCCCATACACCGCTTCCCAGAATTATATCTGAATCCGGATTCCGAACTCATCCATCATGCCATCATGGGTGCTCTTCAAGGTATGTACTTCGAAATCTTGGACAACCTTGAACGGTGCACTGGTCACAAACAATAGCATTGAAATACACAATACATTTTTTTAATCAAGGTCGTTTCACTTCGTTGTACTGGCAAGATCGCTGAGGAAACGTCCCATTTTCCACTACTAACAACGCACAGTTGGCGTTAATTCCACGGGATGAGGTCTTCAATCATCTCGCATAACGCCATTTGCATCCAACGAACCTAGAACTGACTTTCCTGGGTAAGCTCAGAGTCGATAGTTCGAGTTTCCTCCATGGAACTTCACTCGTACTTTATACTTGATGCTGGATTTCACCTCGTCGATGCATGTTTCACCATAATCCTACTCACTAACTTGGTAATCCAGACCGGTATGGGAGAGGTGCAACTGAAACAAAATTGAAATTCACAATCCACAAAGTTCTACTGTTCCAGCGAACCTTCGTAATTCGGTTATGAGTTGCCAGTTTTTGTTCGCGAGTGGGCGTTATGCTCATCCTGCGATCCCTCCTTGTTGCTCTTATTCTTCAAGCCGTCGAAGTTACTTCATTGCGTGTCTGAGTCAAGGGAAATCTAGTATAGTCCCCGTGCATTGGTTGAGTGAAAGACGGGTGGATGGCCGCGAAATTTTGCATCGGTCAGCGTACACCTCCTTAGTAAGTTGACTGTTCATGGGAATACAACCACGTCCTCAAATAAACGATACAGGAACTGCGGCGACGGTTTCCTCCCCTTTGGCAGTCTGTGGGCAAAATCAGTTGATGGAACCCCTGTCAAGTCTACGGAACAGGCTAGGCGGCTTGTTACGGTTCCCACGTTCGGTCCGAGACGGAGCGATACTATAAAGTGGCCACTCCAGACTGACGCTCGTCCACATCATCACTGGTCCCATCATAAGATATCATGAGCGGAAAGCTTTCTACTGGTGCGTCGAAAACATGAACTTGTCATTCATACCAACGATTAGAGATCAGAGTACCGTGCCTGGCAGGACCTCCAGCGAACCTACGACGCGGAGTACCCCAGGCTCATCTTATCAAACCTCTTCGCCCAGGATCCCGACCGTTTCACCAAATTCTCAAGAGAATATGTAGACCCCACCGATTCCAACACCACTTTCCTTCTCGATTACTCTAAGAACCTGATCACGCAGCCTATCTTGGACACGCTCCTATCTCTCGCGCGGGAGGCTCAGGTCGAGACCTACCGCGACAAGATGTTCGCCGGAGAACACATCAATACTTCCGAAGACCGCGCTGTCCTACACGTTGCCCTGCGCAACTTCAACGACTTCCAGATCCAGGAGGGCGGTGTCGACGAGGTTTCGGCTGTGCTTGCCCATATCAAGGAGTTCTCAGAGGCCATCCGAAGTGGTGTTTGGAAAGGTTACAGTGGGAAAACCATCAGCACCATCGTCAACATCGGTATCGGTGGTTCCGATCTGGGTCCTGTCATGGTGACTGAGGCGCTTAAACCGTATGCGAAACGGGACCTTACTGCCCACTTTGTCTCCAACATTGACGGAACTCACCTCGCTGAAACCCTGAGAGTCTGTGACCCAGAACGTACTTTGTTCATCATCGCCAGTAAAACCTTTACTACCCAAGAGACTATCACGAACGCGGAGTCCGCCAGGGAGTGGTTCTTGTCCTCCGCCGGGGACAAGGCTCACGTTGCCAAGCACTTTGTAGCCCTTTCTACGAACACAAAGGCTGTTGAGGCTTTCGGTATCGACACTGCGAACATGTTCCAGTTCTGGGACTGGGTCGGTGGTCGTTACAGTTTGTGGAGTGCGATCGGTCTCTCGATCGCTCTGTATATCGGCTACGATAACTTTGAGTCTCTCTTGAAGGGTGCCCATGGTATGGACAAACACTTTAAGGAGACTCCCCTAGAGCGTAATCTTCCGGTTCTGCTGGCTGTAATCGGCATCTGGTACAACGATTTCTACGGCGCTCAGACCCATGCTCTTTTGCCATATGACCAGTACCTCCACAAGTTCGCAGACTACTTTCAGCAAGGAGATATGGAGTCGAACGGAAAATTCGTCACCAAGGGTGGCCAACGAGTTGACTATCAGACTGGGGTAAGTTTTGACGGCGTGTCGTATGATTACTCCGCTGACGCGCTTGGTTCCACGAAGCCGATCATCTGGGGTGCGGCCGGTACCAATGGCCAACACTCATTTTATCAGCTCGTCCACCAGGGAACGAAGTTGATTCCCGCCGATTTTATCGCCCCAGCAACTTCACACAACCCCATCGCCAACTCAAAGCACCACCGCATTTTGCTCTCCAACTTCTTCGCGCAGCCCGAAGCGCTGGCGTTCGGGAAGACAGAAGAGCAAGTCCGCAAGGAACTCGGGAGTGGTGCGAGCGAAGCGCTTGTGAAGAGTAAGGTGTTTGAAGGAAACCGTCCGAGCAACAGTATCTTGTTCCCCCTGTTAACGCCTAGGTCGCTTGGCGCTCTGATTGCCCTGTACGAGCACAAAATCTTCACACAAGGCGTTATCTGGGGCATCAACTCCTTTGGTACGTCTGGCATGCACTTACTCGCTGGCTCATGCTAAACATGTGGATGGCAGACCAAATGGGCGTGGAACTCGGAAAGGTGCTTGCGAAGAATATTCTAGCGCAGCTTAACTCACCTTCGGATGTAACTGGGCACGATAGTTCGGTGAGTTTCATGCAAGGAATCAACGATTACTTGATTATCAAGGATGCTCACTTGGGACGTCATAGACCACTGGCCTTATTCACTATTATCAGAATCACAGGAAGGAGTGAAAGTGTTTCTGCGTTGCATCCTCGATTGTATGTTATGTGTCGGCGGTTTCTCCCCTCACCTAGACTGGAATGAAATGAAGAATTGTATGTAGACTAGTATCAATGTGTTCAAAGCAGATTCAGCCAGCAAGATTTGAAATTTGGGCGTGGGTTGCAAGCATCATGCACGGTATGTAGACCCTGGAGACCCGGGAACCGTTGACCCTGTCTGCTATTGAATATCGGCCGATTCGTTCGCATGTATTTACTATTGATTTCGATGCGTTCTGTTTTCACGCAACGCGGCGCGGTTAGAGGATTGCTGTGGGTGAGAGCTCGTGTTTCATGCGCCCGAAGCGTGATTTAAATTTCATGCATGTATATACGTGTACTTGCATCCATCTTGTGGATCATGTCACCATGCACAGGACAGCCTCTAGGCTACGTGACTACAGGATATTTATCGGGCAGAAACCTTGTGCACCATATAAGGAAACTACACACCTGCCAGGGTCCCACTTGGGAATCGTAAGATGGTCCCGTCGAACGGGCGCGGCTTCGCTTGCTTAAGCGGTCCCCAGGTGGTGATTATATCACGTATGACGAATAGGACAATTTGGCAGTCGGCTGACTTGCCAACCTGCCAATCAGAAAGATCACAATAAGTATCTATACGCGGGCATGAAGTTAGTTGCTGAACTTTGGATCCGCTTGAGACCACCTATAATATCACCGAACACCATATTACATATCCTTCCTGCATGGTCGTCGGAACCAGGAAAGCTCTCATCATTTATGACATTTTCACACTTTTTTCGGGTATATTGTTGTGTCACGTGCTGGTATGAAGGAAGGCCGGACCCGAGCTACAAGCCTGCTTACTTTCCATCAGAATGGCTCGTCCCTGGAGCACAATCTCGCCGGGAACGCGGCTCGGCGTTGTCCGACTTCCGCATTTACGCGCCCTCGGTATCAGTGAGCCGGCACAACTTGTGTGTACTATGCGTAAATACGCATTTCAAGACTAGCAGCTGTGTCCATGCGACCGATAATTGGGCTTGTTTTGCTTCGAGTTGGTCTATCCGTTGCTACCGTCCAACAACCGCTCGCCACATCGTCGTTTGGGGATACCGCGACCGACGAGTATCAATTCGATTGGCCCATTCAAAGGGTTGCTATCATAGGCGCTGGTCCAAGGTGTCCAATGTGTTCCACAATCGTTGAATCATTACATACTCATGTGCACCTGGCAGTGGGCTGGTTGCATACCGGGAACTGACGGATGCCGGTCTAGACGTTCGCATCTTTGAGCGCGACAGCGTCCCAGGCGGAAACTGGCACTATACAGAAGAAATCCCCCACGATGCGCCTGTGCCTAACTCCCCGACCGCTATCAGCGACTATGTGCCGTCGTTTCCTCCAGAAAATGTCGACCTTCCGTATTCGGAGGAGTTCGAGGACGAGAATGCCGATGTCTGGAGAGACCATAGGGGGCCGAAACCGGTGTGGGAGTCGTTGACGTCGATCACTGCTTCGGTATGTCAGATTTTTGTGTGTTTTAGCTTTCCGCCTCATGATTCGTTTTCTTGTAGCCTTTGCAACAAGTGAGTGGAACGCATCTGTCCCATTGTTCCTCTGGCGCCTAATCGCTGGCTAGCTTCCTGAGTGGCCTTGGCCGGCGGGCACACCCTGGGGTATGGTCCTATCCCTTGTCTAAACATCGTTACTCACATTAGATGGTCAGAACTCTCACATTATCAATTGCGCAACTACGTTCGCTCTTATGCGTCTTATCTCAATATCAACAGCAATGACGACAACCCTGCAACTGCTTACAACACCCGCGTAGAACATATCGAGAAACGCGTCAACGAAGCCGGGAAAGAGCAAGGTTGGAGACTGTGGCTCAGATCCCTCGAGCCGTCCGGGCGGAACAAGTACCGAGCTACTTGGTGGACTGAAGTACGCTCCTCTGCTCTTGTCTGGACGATCGTTGTGTCTTATCTTGGGTGATTCTCCACGGCACATAGGATTTTGACGCTGTCGCTGTTGCGACGGGCCAATTTAACGCGCCTTCGATGCCATCCATTCCTGGACTGGAGGAATGGGTACAGAGGTTTCCTAGTCTTATCCGCCACTCGAGACAGTATCGGCGACCGGAGGCGTATGCCAACCAGACAGTGCTCATTGTTGGCGCATCTGTATGCCGTTATTTGAAATCATCCTTGTCTCAAGAAGCTCAGGTTAGTGGATCAGAAATATCTAGGGGTCTGAATCATCATGCTAGGAATATTTATCAATCCTTCCGGGTAAGACGTCTAGCATTACCAACAGCCTCCCCGTGACCTAATACTTCACTGACACTCAAGCCTGACACTGGTATGTGCCTAGGGTGATGACTAGAGTCACTTTTGATGATGCTTGATACCGTTGTAGACAGCAGGGTGCACTATCGACTGGAAAACTACATGCGTCGGATACCCAAGAACACGACTCTTGTCGGGGAAATCAAACGGTTCTTACCTATACCCGAAGGATCACCCATTCAATTTGGTCTCGTCGAACTCAAGAACGGTACTGTGCGTTCCATTTTGTCCGAGGGGCTTCAACCATTGTAAACTTGTGATTTTAGATCCTATCGGGCATCGATAGCGTGATACTTGCAACCGGATTTCGATACTCGTTCCCATTTTTGTCGCAGTATTATGACGGTCCGACGTACGGACCGCACGAAGGCTCTGCCAGGACGGCTCCCACATCCGTGATTTGTATTTAGACTTGTTTTATATCCAAGACCCCACCCTGGCGTTTGTCGGGAGTTCGTAGCCAACTTTACCTGCTGTGTCTGCCCTCTACTTATTCGTGGTGCAGTGACATCGGGCACCCAACTGTTTTCTTTCTCAGAATATACGACACTCGCACTGGCCAAAGTTTGGTCAAATACAGCAAAGCTTCCAAACAGTAAGACGATGCGAGTACTGTACGAGAAGACCGTCGAGGAACGGGGAGGATATGGAAAGTACGTCTTGTTCTTGGGTCCAGAGCGACGTTCAGGTGAGTGATCATTATGTGATCCCGTCTCTGGTGCAGGGGTAGGGCTCCTGACTGTGTAATAGCTATCCTGAGTTACTTGATCGGCTGGCTGAACACATCGGCGGCAAAATATGGTGGGAGGCAGGTTCGTTACGTGGGTTCTTTATGACATCCGGATAGGCTGACGATCGTTACCCAGGTTGATGGATTGCCGAAATAGTACGTACTTTTTTGGTGTGGATGTGTGACCGACTCATTCATACCTTTGGTAGTTCCAAGGAGGTCGGCTATTATTTCCAAATCGCTCATTATGGAGGGCGACTCCAAGAGACGATACCAATGGACGGCGAAGCATTGTTGGCGTCCTTTTGAATTGTACCGGCGAGCGGCAGGGGGCGGGGGGGGCGAGTGCATCCTAATCTATGGTGACGACTGGTTCGGAGGCCAAGATCGAAAGATCGAATACGTGTATGCCCATACCATCTGACTGGACGTGGGCTTTCGACCTCGCATCACCCCGATAAACCTGTCCATTTGGCCCAGGAATTACACAACCCTGGTTGTCTCTGTACCTCCCAGATGTTTGCCTGCACTTTTTCTTTGATCTATTATATTCTGCGCATCAAGTGTGATATTGCTTCTGTCCAAATACAAATTAAGTTTTGGTCGACATTGAATCTCAAGCTCGACCGCCGGCGCTTACTGTGCGTGAGTCTCCGTGGTCGATCTAATAGCTACTACCACCCACGTTTCCTGGTGACCGTGAGCGGTCGTATGACTCGTATCCATTTCGACACTGCACCACCGACCGCAACTCAGCGTTCGCATCCGAGTTGTTGCGCCACTCAACTCATCGATCAAACATTCACCCACAGGTCACCCTGTTCCCAGCGCGTCACGCTTCAACCGAAACAACCATCCTCATCTCCCGTGCAAGTGGCCAGACCACCTCTGCCGCTGAAATAAATATGTTGCTCATCAACACTGTCATAATTCACAACAGCCGTGTCGCAATCGCATGGTTTGCATCTAAACCGACAGTCCAAGGTGCAGATACATGCATTAGTATATCAAGGATATCATGAAGTTGTACAACCATCCACCGGCACTTGAGCCAACCTCCTTTTACATCTACACAGCAAATTATATCCATATTGCTGATATACAAAGATTGCAAGTACTGATCGACGGCTCGTTTGTTAGCAGACGATAACATTATGATAGTAGATAAGCTACCCGGATCAAATTGGATGTACTTTTTTTATTGTGGCTCAAGTGATGAGTTCGCATGATCAATGATCATACATCACAAAAACTGAAAAAATTGTGACAATCCCAAATAGATCCATGAAGCCCTTCGTGTCAATTATATTGACATTATGGACGCGGCATCATAGATTATTTGGTAGTATAAAAGCAACTGTCCATTTTACCTTTTTTGGTTTCAAGAGTTAAAAGCATGCCGTCAAGTAGAATTAAGCAGCAGGTAGATGTCTGGCAGAGAAACCCTTCCCCACTGTCAGGGGGAGAACAAAGACTGCGTAAGCCATCAGCAAAATTTCACACATTTGCTGTCGAGAAAACCCTCCCCTACTATCGTGGGAGTCGGGGATAAGCACGTGACCTTCAAATATTAGCGTCTTCTTGATATTGAATTGAACTCGCATCTGTTCATGACTTGACATACTCGGACACTCCCAGGAGAACTCGCGCCCCCATCCTTCAAGCTTCAGGGCTTCTACGGCTCGTTGAACATATCTTGTTTATACTAGAAGATCGACTTTTGCGCGCGCCTCCTCACAAAGCCTTGCGCGTATATCGCCAGTGTCGTCGGGTCCATCTCGTTTCACGGACTGGTATGCACGCTCCCTGCAAAGATTTTTGATCAGAGTATGTATGTTTTGTTGTTCAACTACGGCTGATTGAATATAGCCATGGCATAGGATCTCACCATTTCTTGAGTTAACATAACGTCACCCACGATGACCAGCGTCAAAGCATTCACTGTTGATGCAGTCACCGTCCGCAGGAAACCTGCCCTCACATATCAGTCTCCGCCTCCGAACACCGCAGTGTTGCACCTCGAGCAGCCCCTCTTCACATCACAGAGTGCCACCACGTTATCTCTATCACAGTCACCCCCAACTCAGGCCACCCAAATGCCTGAGGTGTCGCAAAGGAGCACCGTCACACATTATTCAAGTCATCATCACATCCTCTTACCATTGTATCACCCTCTCGGCACTCTGGCATTATCACTCCCAGATTTGGACCCCACAGCGTTCGGCTTGCCCGCTCCGGTGGCTGTATTCGATGATCCCACGCGTCGTTCCCACCGTCAACGCCGACCGGCAGCTAAAGTTCGTGAAGCAGAGGATGCTGCCACGTTCCATCCTGCCTCATTTGTTGTAGCCACGCCGACACCCGAATCTGATGCCAGGGAAAAGTCGAGTCCGCGTCGAAGACGGGGAGGTGGCCCTGGTGGAAAGCGAAAGCGCAGGGAGCCAGAAGACGGGGATGCGACGTACCCCGCCAAACGCCCGCGTAACCCAAGATCTTCAGGGGCTACCTCGGGATTGTCAGGCACCCATACTTTAAGCAAGGAAGGTTCGCCTACTCTTTCCAATGCACACTTGGGGGCTTCACCTGCTCTAGACCCAGCACAAGCAGACGTTATTGAGGAGAAGAAAGCTGAGCGCCGAACGACCCGGTCGCGCGGAACTATTGTGCGACGGGACTCCACGGCGAGTGAAGAAACAACGACATCGACAACTCCGTCTGTGTCGGCGACCAATACTGCAGCGCCTCGGGTTGCGTCCAGTAGAGAGCCGATGGAAGCAGATGTACATGGACCCAACGGTGACGTGAGCAACGTCACTGTTCCTGTAGTCGAATACGGGAAAGCAGTTCCCGATAATGCCCCTGTTTTGGAGCAGCCGGAAAGCTAGCCGTGTACATGCACGCTCGATCGTTGCAGCTCATTCTCCTTCTTACTCTTGTATGTATATACTAGCTATTCCATTCCTTCTGACGCAATCATGAGATCGTATCAACGCATAATGTCGTAACAGAGCCGACGGACACATTCCCATGCCGCTTTGTTTGCTATCGGCAGGCCAGCTGTGACTCGGATCACCAGAAGGAAGGGGAAGAGAAGCATCCTGTTTCCAGTAAAATTTTCCTTGAGCCTACTGGTGCGCACGACCGTCGCAAATCCCCAAAATACCATACCGCACGCCATGTGGAGTCAAAAAGGCGGATGGTTTGAGAGGAGATGGAAAGAGACTCTCAGAGGAGAGTGTGACACGACGATCGATCGACTCTGGACGTCGCCGGACACCGACGGTCCCGTGCGCACGCCATGCACGTATATTAGATGTTGCTGCGACCACATTATATTGTTGCATCAAGTCTATGTCTGATGAATAGGCCGGGTTCTTGCGCACCGGCAGTTCCGAGCCATATCGCAACTGGCGAAAATGGTGTACAAGATGATGATAATGCCTAATACGCAATAGAGCTTTAATTTCATTCAACGCGTACTCTATGAAAAGCGACCAATCTGCCAGTGGTAGGGCAAAGTCGTGATAAGCGACAGTAGCCTCTCTTATCGGGAGAGTGAGTCACAGATCCCCATTCGGTTCATCGCGTTGCGATACTTGGGGAAGACACAGCTGAAATAACGCCATCCTGTGTTGTCTTTTATCAATCCATTCTCGCAATCTCTTCACAGGCGTTAAAACATATATGAGACAGAATACCGTGGATGTCATACTTAGAGAATCTGACAGTATCCATGCGACCGATCGTCGGGTTCTTTTTGCTTCAACTTGTTGGCCTATCGGCTGCCAATCTTCAACAGCCGTTTTCCTCATCATTGATCGGGGAAGCCGAGACCGACGAGTATCAATTCAATTGGCCCATTCAAAGGGTTGCTGTCATCGGCGCCGGTCCAAGGTGTCCAGGGTGTCCCACCCAACGCTAAATCGTGACTCGAGTGCTCACCTACACCTCGCAGCGGTCTGATCGCATACCGGGAACTAACGGAAGCTGGTCTAGACGTTCGCATTTTCGAGCGCGACAGCGTTCCTGGCGGTAACTGGCACTATACGGAGGAAATTCCCATCGACGCGCCCGTGCCCAATGCCCCCACTGCGATCAGCGACTTCGTACCGTCCTTTCCCCCAGCGAACGTCGACCTTCCGTATTCGGAGGAGGTTGAGGACGAGAGTGGCGACGTCTGGAGGGATCATAGAGGGCCGAAACCGGTATGGGAATCGTTGACGTCGAATGCGGCCTCGGTACGTGGTCGTTTCACGCGCGTTCGCTTTCCGTCCTACGTTTCATGTCCTTGTAGCCTTTGCAACAGGTGGGTGGAGCGCATCTGGTTATTGTTTTTCCAGGACCTAATCGCCTACTAGTTTCCTCAGTGGCCGTGGCCTGAGGGTACGCCGTGGGGTATGGTAACCGTCCTTGTTCGAATTTCGCTACTCACGTCGGACGGCCAGAACTCTCGCATTACCAATTGCGCAACTACGTTCGCTCTTATGCGTCTTATCTCAACATCAACAGCAACGACGGAAACCCTGCGACTGCTTACAACACCCGCGTAGAACATATCGAGAAGCGCGTCAACGAAGCTGGGCAAGAGCAGGGTTGGAGACTGTGGCTCAGATCCCTCGAACCATCCGGGCGGAACAAATACCGAGCAACCTGGTGGACAGAGGTACGTTCCTCTGCTGTAGATTTACTTTACTCGAGTTTTGTCTGATATGTGGGTGACTCGTAGGATTTTGATGCCGTCGCTATTACGATAGGCAAGTACAACACGCCGTCGATGCCGTCGATTCCTGGGCTGGATGAATGGGTCCGGAGGTTTCCTGGTCTTATCCGTCACTCGAGACAGTATCGGCGACCGGAGGCGTATGCCAACCAGACGGTACTCATCGTCGGTGCGTCTGTAAGTCATTGTCTGAAGTCACTTTGGTCTCGCCGTTGACGAGAGGTCTAGGTTAGTGGATCAGAGATATCTAGGGATTTGAATCGCCATGTTGGGAAGATTTATCAATCTTTCCGGGTAAGTTGTCAACACTGTTAGCAGTTTGCCCCCATCTAACACTTCTCGGCATTCAAGCCTGATACTGGTACGTAGCGAAGTGACTGCCGAGGATTGCCTATGATGACGTTTGGTGCTGTTGTAGATACCAGGATGCACTATCCCCTGGAAAGATATATGCGTCGGATACCCAAGAACACGACTCTTGTCGGGGAAATCGAACGGTTCTTGCCTATACCCGAAGGATCACCCATTCGATCTGGCCTCGTCGAGCTCAAGAACGGTACTGTGCGTTTCCCTTTGTCTGTGAGGACTTTAATGGTTGAAAACATGTTTTTAGATTCTGTCGGGTATCGACAGCGTGATACTTGCGACCGGTTTCCGATACTCGTTCCCATTCTTGTCGCAGTACTATGACGGCGCGACGTACGTGCCACACGAGGGCTCTGCTAGGACAGTGTCACCGTTCCTGCCGTTGGACGGCTCCCACGTCCGTGACTTGTATTTAGATTTCTTTTACATCCCAGATCCCACGCTGGCATTCGTCGGGAGTGCGTAGCCAGTTTCGCCTGCTGTGTCTGACCTTTACTTATCCGAGGTGCAGTGACATTGGGTACCCCGTCGTTTTCTTTTTCAGAATATTCGACGCTCGCAGTGGCCAAAGTTTGGTCGAACACGACAAAGCTTCCGAACAGTAAGACGATGCGAGAACTGCACGAGAAGACCGTCGAGGAGCGGGGAGGATACGGAAAGCACGTCGTGTTCTTGGGCCCAGAGCGAATTCCGGGTAAGGGATCATTATGTGGTCGCCAGGAGCTGAGCCCCTGATCACACGACAGCTATCCTGGCATATTTGATCGGCTGGCTGAACGCGTCGGCAGCAAAATACGGTGGCCGGCAGGTTCGTTGCATGCATTCTCGTTGATGAGTGCGGCTGCTGATGACAGTTGCAAAGGTTGATCAATTGCCAAAGTAGTGCGTCGCCCACTTTATGTGGATATAGACATGACTCACACGCGCTTGATAGCACCAAGGAGGTCGGGCATTATTGGCAAATCGCTCATTACGGAAGGCCACTCCAAAGGGTACCAAAGGGAGACGAAACGGTACTGGCGTCTCTTGGAATTGCACCGATGAGTAGTGGGGATCTGGGGGGGAGTGAAGGCTATGATGACAACTGGTGAAGAGTGTATTACGTAACCCTATCTGTCTGCGCCCCTCTAGTCCTGTACTACCTTTTCCATTGATCTATTGTGTTCTGCGCATCGCGTGTGGTGTTCATCTCGTTTCATTTCCTGGTGTACATCGAATCCCAAGCTCAAGGTTGACCAGCGTTTGTGCACGAGCATTTCGTAGGAGCCGATTGCGCAACGAGACTCCTCGCGATCTGCTTTTCGCGACTGTGAGTGGCCATATCTACTTCTCTACCGTGTCTTTCGCGACAGGAACGACAATCGTATCGTTGCATCAACCGACTCACCGTCCGCATACAGGCCACCCGTTCGAAGATGAGTCAACCAAATCGTTCGACACCACCACAACTGCCCACTCCCCAACCCGAACCCAACGTGCAGCAACAGCAACAGCAACAGCAACCGCCGCCATCTCCATCTCCCGTTCAGACCTCCGCGCCCGCACCGGCACCGACGCACGTTCAGGCGCCAACGCCACCCAGCGGGGCGCCTGCCCCCGCCGAAACCAATATCTCGCTTGTCAATGTCATCGCAGCCATCACCACCGCCATCTCGCCGTCGCATCTGAACCAACAGCTCAAGACATTCGCGCCCAAAGACGTGCGAGACCTGATTCTGGCGAGCCTGTTGCCAGACGGACAGGACCCGTTGAGCGTGTTGGACATGCAGGCGAACACGCTCGGCATATTGCACATCTTGTGAGTGTTTGCGTTGCGTCGTCGCGTCTGATTGGATGACGACGTGTGTTAGGGCTGCGCGGTTGCATACGACGGGCGCGCTGAATCTCCCGTTGGAGTATGTGGTCGAGTTTTGCCGAGTGTTCGTGCCGGAGCAGGCACGGTATGCGCCTGAAAAAGGTGAAGATTGGATTTCTCCCGTCGTCCCGGATCTCATGCCGTTTCAGTCACCCTCCTTGCAAGTGGAATACCGTTACTGGCAGAAACAGCGGGAAACGTAAGTAACGTTCGATCTTTGGGAATGAAATACCGTACTGATCTCGGAATGGATAGCTTGCGCTCGCGATTGAACCCCTATTTAACTTGTTAACCAGATACACACCCTCCATCTCTCATCTGACGACTATTCATCCTATTTTCCTCAAGGTAAGCACCATCGTTCGTCCGTCCTGGATTGTGTCCATAAAGGATCTTGACAGACATGCGTATCGACGCGACATTTCACTGCGGCTCTTCCCGTTCTCGCACACCCAATCATGACAACAGACACTGCAGTATCGGACTTGAATTACAACGACAACTTGGTGTATCATTACGCAGGGGGTATGGTGTACGCTGGACTTAAACGCTGGGCCGAAGCGCAAGAGTTCTTCGAGATATGCGCATGTAGTCCCGGCTCGGCGGCCGCGGCCATCCAGATGGAAGCACTCAAGAAGCTGATTCTCGTGCAACTCATCCACGAAGGCAAGGTAGAACTCTGCGTCGAGCGGATACGATCCGAGCACCCCGCTGATGTGCTGCGATAGACGACGCCACCGCCAAAGTACATTCACCCGGTGTTACCGCGGCTTCTCAAGGGTACGCCATACTCGGCGTTTGTGAATGCGTATCCGGATGATCGAGCCGAACTGCGTGCTATTGCGGCGGGGGAGCAGGTTTTTACCACTGTCTGTACACATCCTCGATGGACTGTGTTCTCTTTTTTTTGGCCACGGGTGCTGATTCTGTCCTGCGATAGGAGAAGACGCTGGGTTTGGTGCTTCAGGCACTGGAACGCGCGCCGCGATGGTCGATTCGGAAACTGACAGCGACGTATCTCACGCTGAACTTGTCCGATATTGCGCAGGCTGTCGGAATTGAGAGCGTCGACGACGTTCGGGCGTTGGTTCTCGACATGGTGAGTCGTTCATACTGTCCTGGCGGCCTTGTTCACGAGCAACGCCAACAACGCATGCATACAGATTGCATCTTCGGAGATATCCGCGCGGCTATCTGCGGACGGCACGGTTTCGTTCTTCGATCCACCTGTCACGTTCGAGAAGGCGGACATGGATAGGGTCCTTGCGCAAGCTCAGGAACAAGCTGCGTTGTTGGCGAGCCTAGAGAGGGAGATGGGGAGGAGCAAGGAATATTTGGCCAAGGTACACATGCCGTGTGTCAGTTCCGTCCAAGCGATATGATCGTCCCACCCGATGACATTGACATTTTACATCGTCATCATTCGTCCACGAGGTCGTTAGGACGACATTGCAACCCTTGATACTGAACCATCCCTCTTTTTTTTAGGCTGTCAAGGGCAAGGACGATACGACGTGGGGTGCCATGGATGACGATTCAGGGGATCGGTTGGGTGCGGGTCTTGGAGGGTGGGCCGAGGAGATTGTGTTCGCGTAGTAGTTTACGCGCAATTTGTTTTGAAAACATTTGTGTCTGTTTTTCTTTTCCAAGCTTCTGGCGCTCGCTCTTTTTAAGCTTTACCATTCAGATCCAGAATACTTGCTAATCTGTAAGTAAAAACGAAGAATGACGGTATTGCTCAGGTTTGCGCTGTCTCCACTCCAACTTAATTGAATATCACGGCTCGTGGCCTGACTGTATTGCTGACATTTGACATGCCGCCTGACAGGATCGAGGGTCTTCAGTGGAACTGTCGTCGCTCGAGGATCCGTTTCCCAGATGACATGGCACCAACGAGGAAGCTTTGTATTCACAAGACGCGTCACGATTCTTCCACGCTCCCGGAAGCTGAAGTTGCAGCCACTGTTTCGCTAGGTGTCAAGTCAGGGTGAGCGATTGTGCTGACTGAGCGGGGCCGAAGTCAAGCTGTCGTCCGAGTCCCGGTACGCCACTAGCAATCAATACATTTCAATCATGGACATATACCTTCAAACTTCCAATAGGAGGGGTGATGACAGTATACGCGATTGACGTGACACGTGCGCTTCTGTCTCGAGCCTCATGGTTTGAAGGGTCGACTTGTTGTTCTTACGTGATACGCTAGCTTTGAAACGCGGTACTACTACTCGTCAGTGGCACCCCAGGTCAGCGCCCTTCGCATCTTTTCGCGATGAAATAAAAAGTTTACAGCTCCGACTCGCTGCTATGCGGTCTCAGTCGCTTGACACGCTGGGCCTGATATAATACGTTGGAACCAGTGAGTGGGGATTCAATTGACAAACGACTCGCAGGTGATGTCCTCGACCGCCAGTGCTCCTTTCAACGTCGGGGAAACGCTCGGACCGCTTTACGTGGGCACGTTGTTGGGGGCTGCGTAAGTGTTCATTTTCCCCCGCCTCGCCTGGGAAAACCCGATGGAACTGATGGGCTTTTGCGCGTGGGCAGGTTCCTCGGGATCACCTTTTTGCAGACGGTCTTCTATGTACGTACGATGAGACGACATACTCGATATTTTTAACGCGAAGCACAGTATAAGACGTACCGCAACGATACCCTGTTTCTCAAATCGTTGGTAAGCCGCATTGCATCGTGGAGTCGAGTCTCGTCGTCATGCATTTCGTCCCGACGACCAGGTCGGTGTGCTATGGCAAGTCTGTTTCGCGTTTCGAGGTCGACCTGGCGAGTGAACTCGCGTTGGTATTGCAGCGTGCTGGATACACTATCCCTCCTTTTGTGGATCCATGCCGCCTACTGGTTTCTCATCCTCAACTTTGGCGACTATTCGGCCGCCAAAATGGTGATATGGTAAGCGACACGTCGCGTACAGCGAGTTACTGAACAATGACGCACGACCTCTCGTAGGAGTGAAGCGGTAAGTCAGATGTTGCTGATCGCGACCTCTGTTCATTTCCGTGCTCGTGTCGATAGGCTGAACCGCCCATCACTGGCTTCGTCGCGCTCGTGGTGCACTTGTGAGTGTCGGAGCGATTCCCGTGTTGTTTTTCTGTGGCGACGTTGACCACCGTCCAAGGTTTCTCATACGGCGCATCCATCTATGTGAGTCTGTCTGGGTTCGTTGCAAAGCAGAGTGCCTCATGCGGATGTCTAGTGGACCCAGGATGGAAGGTCTTTTGCATCGTCCTCGTAAGCGATCGTCGTCGAGTGTGACGTTTGCCTTTATTAACATTTACCAGGTGGTTGCGTCCGTCATCCAGTGTCGTGAGTGATGCACGCTTGACTGGTTGGTTGGTCTGATCTAACCCGATCCCGCGCGTTAGTGGCTTCAGTGGGTGAGTGCTAAGAAACGGCGTTGCTCTCGCAGTTGATGACTCGTTGACCTTTCAGCGGCGACCGTGGTAGTGTGCGCCCCGAATCGTTGTATGTGTATGTGAGATGACTCACGTGTGATTGTCCGAACAGTGTCATCGGCATAGAGAATAGCTCGTCCATTTCCGTCGTGAATACAGCGCTCGAGGTATGTTTCGTCTGCCTCGACACCCCTCCGTTGACATGGCTCATTTGCGTGGCCTTTTTTTGCACACAGTGGTGCGGTCTTGTAGGCGACGTATTCGCCGTCGCGGTAGACCTCAGTATTGCCGCTGGTATAGCTTATTTACTCCACCGTGGTCGTGGTAAATTTAATGAGTGCGTCGCGCCATGTGGGTCGGGGAACGCTTCGTTGCTGACCATTCTGACCCCGAAAGGACCAATCGTCTTCTGAGCGCGCTTACGTTGTATGTCGTGAGCAACGGTCTGATCACGATGTAAGCATTCATAGAGGCGTAAATGAATGAATGAGGACCACGTTGACATGGTTGTTCTCTTCAGGGTCTTCCGAATGGCCGAGTTGATCCTCGTATGTGTTTTTTGAAGATGGTGAGCCGGGGTTGTCTGATCGTGTGTCCAGATATTTGTATACCCAACCAAGCTGTACGAACTTATTCCCTATATTCCGACATCCAAGGGTGCGTGGCAGACATTTGGTACAGGTTCCTGACTGAGGCGATGCTCTGCACGACATAGCATATACCAATGCATTTTTAGCCACGTGAGTTTCCTCCGCCCGTCTGACGATCGATGGCGCTGACCCGCCGGCGCACGACAGGCTCAATTCGCGCGCAGATCGCCGTCCACAATTCTCGAGCGCTGCCGGGACAGACATCGAATGGCGTGCTACAGGGACGGTGGAATCGGTGAACTGGATTGGAATGACCGCCCAGGGACGCTCGGCTACGTCGGACTGTTCGACCAAGGTGGACGTCAAGCCGCGCGCGTCTCGCTTTCCCGGGCCCACGGACGGCAGTTGACGATAACTCCTCCTTGGGCCTAGTACATAGCTCTTTCGTCATTCGCCCGTTACTACGGTACGACACGTCACGCCGCGAACTTCACCAGTGGGCAGATCACGGGGGTGCGGTCAAACTCGGTGCTTGCCGAGTGATATTTTCCTTCTCTCATTCCGGACTGTGTAGTTGTATATAAGTCGCGCTATCGATCTTGTCGAACACGTTGAAGAAATGGATCACAGATACTTCGGTGGGCCAAGTGGGCCGGTGATTAATTTTCGTATACGGGCCAAGGCAGG
This sequence comes from Fistulinella prunicolor, assembly GCA_038089875.1. Classification (NCBI taxonomy): domain Eukaryota; kingdom Fungi; phylum Basidiomycota; class Agaricomycetes; order Boletales; family Boletaceae; genus Fistulinella; species Fistulinella prunicolor. Next base: position 24,109 of record JBBPLP010000353.1, read on the forward strand.
GCAGCCATGTTGCCTGCGCCACAGGACCGGGTCCAGGCTCCGATGACAGTGAACGGTTCAGTTTAGACCCACCACTACCTCGTTCTTCCCTAAGGCACTCCATATCTTCTCATGGCGAATTCGGTCTCATGAACTTCTCGTCGACGTGGACAGTCCACATTGTATCGTAGAACCCGGATACGATGCAACTGCCGGGCGGGTCCTCGAGCGACCAGCCAACTGTTGCTGTGCTACCGTGGGCTCCCTTGGCGGATCAGTGTGCCAGGTTCCAATTCGCTTAATCAATGTGCATGGAATGTGTCCTGCAGGGAATAGAGACACGCCCTGTGCCAGGTCCGGAAGTGGCACATCAAGGGCGCAAGATGACGAAGATTGACGCTCATCTTCACGTTATGAGACAAAGTTAAATGGGGCCTTATCTACCGCCCGCCCTCTTCAGTTCTCTTCCCTCCTGTGCTCTCTCTCTCCCACTCCCAATCACCTTCCGATTTCCCTATCTGGCTTGTAGAACGCTCGGCCGGACATGACAGTCAGTTGGATCCCGCGCTGGAGGATCTCCCACAGATATCTCACCGCCATCTTGCTGTTATCGCTACTCGGGATCCTGCTCAGTACGCTCTATGTACCACACCCCTTCCGCCCCCATCTATCGCAAATCCGGTTTGGCTCTCATCCGCCCTTTGAGGTCGTGCTCGATTTCGAAGCCGATTTCGACTGGGATATGGCTGCGCTCTTTCCAGAAGACGCTCCAGAATCGGATCTCAAGGTAGCGCCCGTCGCTGCCGACAGAGTGGTGGTCAAGTCGGAAGCCGAAGCCGAAGCCAAAGCGTCGCGCGTAACGCCCTCGGACCGACCCCTCGGCGCCCATGGCATGCACACACTCACCCCTGACGGACTCCTCGTCGTCAACCCTGATGGCCCTCATCCCATATTCCAACTCATCGAGGACGCCGAGGCCGCATGGGAAGCCAAACTAGCGCGGGCGAGCAAGACGCTCGAGGAGGCTGTGGCAGAGTACAAACGACGCTACCGACGCGCGCCGCCACTCGGTTTCGATAAATGGTGCGTCTCGTCTCCAGCGTCGATCATGTTACGTATGAGTGTGAACGCGGCCGTGTGATCGTGTAGGTGGGCCTATGTCATCAAACATCACATTCAGTTACCCGACGAGTACGACGAGATATTCGAGGACATCGAACCCTTTTGGGGTGTCGATCCGGCCGAGTTGGCGCATACGCAGGAAGAGCTTGAGGGCGCGCAAGGCGTCGTGACTATCGAGAAGACCGAGGCACATCCCCGGCTCCAGGTCGCCCGGTCGACCCTACCCCCCAATATGCCACAATTGGAAATCACCCTCGAACGCATCTTCGGGG
>JBBPLP010000354.1:0-25455 GCA_038089875.1 Fistulinella prunicolor
CTGCACACAACCGTAATACAGGATGTACACGAAGTGTTCCTTGTTTAGTATATACACAACAATGTAACCCAATACCCTGAATTTCCCTCCCTTTCTCGGTTGACATTTTGACATGGTGTAGGAGGGGGAGACGCGGGCTTTGAGGTCGACGAACACAACACAGGACATGGTGGGCGGTTGCAAAAGCCAACCGCGCTTATTCAGCTTACAACCCACTCGGACGCGCTCGGGGTCCTTTCCCGGCTGTCTCCGAGGCGCGACTTTTCGAAATTTCCTTTCCACGAAGATATGAAAACCGCTGTAACACTGGACTGTCCCGAAATCAGACGACTTTCTAGTGACGTCACCACCACACCGTGGGAATGTCTGCGCAGCCGTCTCGGCATGTTGAATTGTTGTGGCTTGGCTCCGAATCTGACTTTGCAGCTCGCTTCATCTCTAACGATCACTCGCACGAATTCACGACCTCTCAGATAACATATACTCACTTTCCGTATATTCTAACAAATGGCTTTCGAAGATTGGATTCGCAAGGGCCATCCCAGTAAGCCTGCTCTCTCAATGTACAATTACCCGTTCGAACCCTCCCGCAGTTGTGTTTGGAATGCTCATCGTTTTCAGTATTATCGAGGTAGGTTTATCGTCACTCCAGAGCTACATTCTAATTCACTGGTTTTGTAGCTATCTATATCTGCCTTCCTCGTTGCCCGCTTTAACCAATACCACAACTACTTCAGCGTTGACGAACGCGATCGCACTGCTTTCCTCTTGTTCACATCCATATGGACAGTTGTGCTATCTGCGCTGTGCATGTTTTTCTTCTTTACCATGCCAGATAATGTGATAAACAGCGTCGGGGCCCATATTGGCTTGTAGGGCTTATTCGGTTCCTCTGCTGTTTCCCCTATCTGACACGCGACGCAGTTTACTCCTCACATGGATCTTCTGGACCGCAGGCGCAGCAAGTATTACTGCGGCCCTTGGCGGTGGATTGAACTGCAGGTAAGTACACAATCGTCGCTTTGACTATTGCTTAAAGCAGAAATACCAACAGCAACCAAACCGTATTTGTTTACTGTGGACAATTGAATGCTCTCGAGGGTTTCGCCTGGTTGATTTGGTAAGGAGCGTTCATAGATAATTTCACCCCGTGTCATTTACCTCTTTCTCTCAGGATTCTTACGACGTTTGCGATTTTGGTTGTGGCTATTCGTGGTGTGTCTGCTGCGCGGCGTGGCGATGGCCTGAAGGGCCCGCTTGTTGTATGAGCAGTTCTCTCACCGTGTCTTGCTTCCACATAACCTGTCTTTTCAATTGGACTGCTCTTATTATTTCTTAACCCCGCGACACCCCTACATACCGATCCTGTTGTTTCCCTTCTATTCCGCCCTCAAACATATTTATTGTGGACACCTCCCAGCCTTACCACCTTATCTAACTTTGTAACGACCTGTCTTGGTGTAGCCACGTGAATGCTGTTAGAGCGTCTTGCTGGTTCTAATCTTGGTATCCAGTGTAATCGCGAAGTTCACAACAACGATGCAATTGTTGTGTTGGCGCGGCAGGGAAATAACTTAATATCGTCCAAGCCAAAGGATGATTGGAAGTGCCAGAAGACAGCATAGACTCGTTCCTTTAGCACGCCGTTTCGGAAATGCTCAGGGGCTGACGAGGCTGCAACTTGTTACTTGACACCCGCAGTGGGTAACGGACCCTAATCATTGATTGATTGCAGTTCGTTCCTTTTCGATAGGAACTGCCACAGCCTACCACCGTTTTCGTTGGGGTAAAATTTCGTGTTCTCCGCCACGCTTTCTCCGAGAACGCGACACAGGATAACACACACATTGAGTGGCTAATACGCAGGGCCATCCGAGAACACCAACTTTAGTGGTGATTGCGCGAATTGGTCACTGACCAGTACTTCGACCGCCGATGAGAAGGAAAGTTTATCCCTCATCGTTTATCCTCGTCGGCTAGGGACTTGAGAGTCGGCCTATATCCAATGTTTGGTTCCCTCGTGAGTATGCGGTTTCCTCGGAAAAGGATGGAATGGAGTGCGGCCTTGGTGAGGATAACAATATCTGCAGGCTTATGTATAGCTTCCACGTATTGCGTTGTGTTCTTTCTCATTGGAAACAATGTGCTAACCCCGGGAGGCGTAGTTCTTGGCACTCTACTTGAAGCCGCGTGAAGGTTTTGGTTGATAAATGGCACTGGTCTATTCGTGGAACGGAGGATCCATCGGTCGGCTGGATTATGCTGTACATTTCACCCGTTAATATGGCCTTCTGTAACGATATCGTGGAGTGTTTATTTTGGCTTCCCTCGATACAATCAAACCAGTTGGCAAATTACACTATTAAGCTGGCCATGGCGCGTGCCGCCGAGCCATTGCGGTGATTGATACACACCTGACGCTGAAAATTTTAAACGCGGGTTACGACAAAAATGCTTGGTAAGATCGCCCACTGCTGTAGACATCCAAATCGACATCCCCGGCGCGCTAGCGGCCAGCTCTAGTTTTTCAAGTCTGCTACAGAGCTGAAACAAGAACAACTCAGCCTGTTGAGAGTGGCCTTCGGCAAGTGAAGCCTTCTAGACTTCTCGGTTGGAATGATCTCACTTCTGCACGTTCGCAGCCTCTGAGACATATCGGAAACATGATCATCAGTCTGTCTGGCCGTTGTCATCAACCACTTGCCACCAGATTTCGTTCCGATGCTAATAGCGCCTCATTTGAACGCTCAGTGAGCCTAGACGCAGGTCGAGCTTAGGATTCTTGGTATCTTACTCATAGTCCGTGGACGGCGTAGTGACGAGAGTCCGAGCATGCTTCTCGCTACCCCATCAATATCGAGTTATCACCAATCAAAATTTCATTGTCAAGTGTTGAAATTTATTGCATCGCCCCCGTGTCCATCACGATATCAATCGGAACGCCTACGGCGGCGTGTCTATCGCTGATATATCGATCTCCTGCCCTGAAGGACATATAATTCCCCCTTGAGAACTGGGTGTCTCTCAGATAGACGCGTTCCAAGAGGGTTACCCCGCTCCAAGAGGATTACCACACAACGAAGCAAGATCTTTACGACCGCACTCTCACGTTGCAATCACTCTCGTCTACTATATCGAGAAGTGGGCTATTCCCGTCGAAGCAGTGCTGGCTTTCGGGTACTTTACACAGTCCACTGACTCACAGCAAGTATATAGATCTTCCTATTCTCCCATTCATTTCCTCCCTCTTGTCGTTTAACTCGAGTTCGCCGTTTTACCCATGTCTGAGACGGGCACGGTGGATATCAAAGCGGATTATGGCGCGCTCCTCATTGGAGGGCTACTGGCGTTCGGGTAAGGGTTACACTCTAGTGTTTATCATCAAGTATTAATCGCATTAATCCTAACAGTCTATCAGGATGTGTCAACATGCAGTTTATAGTATTCTGGCAGGTTTACTCAAGGGAGCAATGGACGACAAAGTCCCTGGTGAGTCACCTGTAACAAGTACCTGCCGCTCAACATCCGACACGTCCTGGATGCATGTTCCTAGGTGATAGTGGTATGGTACGCAATAGAGCTCTAGCAGCTTTGCATATCAGTGAGAGACTGATGAACCCTTCAGGTTGCTCGACTTGTGCCATTCCGTGTTCGTCGCTGTCGCCATCTGGGATTCAATAATTGTCTCTTATGGCGACCTGGAGAGGGTGGACTTCATTCCTTGGTGAGTAGAGGCGTCCCATATCTTTTCCTGGGGACTGATGAACTGATGGGTGTGCAGGAGCGTCGGTGTACGTCTTTACTGCAGGCCGTGCTCCGACGATTACTGATAAATGGTTTTAGCCGACAGTAGAGTTGACGGTGCGCAGAGGCCTCCCTACATCCAAGAAAGGCGTTTTGACCCTAGTTTTAGGCAATGGTAACATTCCTCGTGCAAAGGTAAGCTCCCCTTGGGATAACCGGCACTCTTTCGTTGACGATCGTTCCGACCAGCTTTTGTGCCTATCGAATATACAGACGTACGCGTACTATTTGTGACGCCGTGCATCTCAGTGATTCATGCATGTTCCTTACATAGTGCAAAATCGCAAATGGATGGTCGCGAGCCTGGTGGTAGGAATCCTAAAGGTTATGCATCACTTACTGAGTCTGATTATCGCCATGCATCTAGTTCGCTCTTGCATTCATGCGACTTCGTATGTGCTACTCCATCATTCATGACAGGCGTCTAAAGTCTAGTGCTCACAGTCGCTGCAACTGGTAAAATTGTTTTATGTCATTCCTTTTTTAGGTACTGATCACTTCTTGTGCAGTATCGACGGCAGAGATGTGAGTAGAGTTCACTCTACGACCTGAATCGGAACCTCAGAAACTCCTGCAGACTTATGTTAAATAGCTACGACGCTTTCCTGCATAGTTTTTCATCGGTTCATCCTCCTCGTTTTACACTAGCAACGTTGATCACTGATTGAGCACCATAGTGGGTATTTACGTTGGGACTTGCTCTCTCTTCGTCCGCCGATCTCGTGATCACGACGTCCATTTGCTACTCTTTGAGATCAAACCGGTCTCTAATACCAAGGTGCGTCATTACATTCCCCGGCTGGAACCATGCTCATACTTTGGGTCAAGCACGAATCGAATCATCGATAATCTGACATTCTGGACGGTGCAAAATGGGTCGATTACATTGTGAGCAGCCCCATTCCAAGACACTTGCGGTTTAGAGGACTAAACGATTGTGTCAGCCTTGCCGCGATAGCGTCCCTCGTCTGTGTAGGTATCATCTGGCGAGAACGTGACTCCGACTGTGCTAATCTAGTCGACTCCCTGCCAGTGGACGGTGATGCCTTATAACCGAATATACCTCGGTCTCCATTTTATCATCGGAAAACGTACGTTGACCCATCTCATTCCAGACACATCACTGAACCCAACGCCACACAGTTTACGCCAACTCTCTTCTTGCGACGTGCGTAGCGTTACTCTCCGAACCACTGTGCACGCTCAACGTCCACTAACATCAATGCCTTTTTTTGATCTCCTCAACAGTCTCAATGCACGCCAAGTACTCCGTAATCCTCGGAAATACAGCCCAACGCCTTTGGCCGCGGCATCTGACAATGTATTTGGGGATGGCGACGAACAAGACGGACCCGCGAACCAGAGGCGGAGAGGACCATATACTGTGCGTCAATCATCATCGTCTTTGATCGAGCGGGAGTAGAACTGCGACACAGAACTGACACCCTTTTATTCATTCATTTTTGGGTAACATCGACAGCGGCACGTCGATCCATTCAAGCTTGAACCTCTCAACTTTGGGAATTCTAAATCGGTTTGTCTCGTTTCCTTGCGCGCGGGATGTTCTTGTTCTGACGTATACATGCACGTGTCCTCTCTTTCCTCTCTTCTCCCTCCCCCGTTTCCCGTGCCCTCTCCTTTCCCTCTTTCGTCCAAAAAAGATTGAGGTGAACGTAGAGCAAATGGTTGTGTCCAAATACGATGGGGAGGTCTTGGACGTCGTATCCCCGACATCAAAATCCAAGCACGGAACGCAAGAAGCCTGAGCATACGGGAGTTTTAGTTATTGCTGTCATCTCCCTCCTTTCTATTTCTCTCTTATTTCTTCCGGAATGACCTTGCCATGATCTACTTATGCCGCTATCACGAGTATTATTTATGTCGACCACCGTCAATCGAGCCGTCAGGGTTGGCGTCATTTGTCTCCAAAAAGAAGTGTACAGAGTAGCGTTACTTTTATGCGAGACAAATACGGCACTTGGCAGTTTTGATCCATAACGGTGGGCAGAGATTACCGGAGGATGGAATATACAGCGCTGAAGAGTGCATGTACTCGCTGGTCTGCCTTTGGTTCTTGTTGTCGCCATCGCTCGGAGTAATCTTGACCTTTCCGCCTCGTCTGGGGCAGCCTGTGCCCACCTGTCCATCTCCACCGGTGGATCGATGACAGGTACTCGAAATCGTCCAGAAACCCTGGGGAGGCGACGGGTGACGACGAACGTCATACAGACACATTCACAGAGCCCATCGACGATGTTACAAGCACGACGAAGAGGGCGACGAAGCAAGGGTCGGGAATGATGTGCCAAGACCCGGAGATGACGATATGAATGACGAAACAGTGGACGAGTACAATCAACAAGGACTAGAGAAGGTCGGTAGCGCCTCGCTAACAGTTCAGATAACTCGTCTGAAACGGCACGAGTTACCCAGCGTATCCGCGCGGTGTGTCAGCGTGGGTGATGCACGAGCATGGCTATGCTTGTGGTGGGTGTCGTTGGGATGGCTGACATCAACCCGCTTCGTGGGTGGTGGCGGCGGTGGCGATGGCAGTCCAACGCCGCGCACCCTCGGTCGTGGCATGTCACGCCGTAGGCGACGGGGTCGCAGGTGCCGCAGCATAGAACATGCCAGAGTAGTGTAACGATTCTGGGGCTGGGAATTGGGCAAGAGGCATGCTGTAGACGGCCCCGCTGGTGGACGCGGGCGTGCCTAATGATTGTGCTTCTCGCTTAACAGGTAGGGATCGTGCCTTGGTACTATATTTATTTTGGAACAGCCTCGTCAATGGCGGGTACGTTGGCGACCGCACCGGATTGGATGGACACCTGGGCACTAGCAAAGTGGCCGGATTGATACACACATTCGCGCTCAAGTTTTTCCTGAGCAAGATAGTACGTGGAAATGACAGGATAGAAACCACGAGCAGGATTCACAGGCTTTCGACGCACATCAGTGATTGAGAGACGTGGTTGTGAGCTGGTGGTGAATGGGACGGAGTCCTTGGTGGGGAAGCGGCAGGCGAAGAGAACTTCAGGCAATAAAAGCTGAATCCTGTAACTGGCTAGATTTCTTAGGTGCATCTTTATGGATGTTCGACAAGCACCCGTCGAAGGGGATGGGAAGGGAGGAACCAGAGAAGGACGAGCCTTAGTGACTGCCGCTTCGACCTCGCTTCCTATCCCAAGTGGCGACAACGCGAATGTAGGGATCAGACTCCAGGGCTGCGACGAGTTTACGCTCGATTTTCCTCTTCGAAGCCAAACTCAAAGCCCTTCATGAGGTTATCTGCACGAGGAGGCTCCCGATGGATGAGATCAGAATCGAGCGGAGCACTCAATCCGCATGTCATTCATGGGTGCTCAAGTGGCTCCATCAATGACGCACGCGTCGCAGGGTGACGAGTGTCCGCGACAACAAGTGCTCCATCCTGGTGAACGGGATACAGTAAGTCACGGCCGATATCCTAAAGAATCACAAGTCAACCCACCAGCACTCGACCATACAGGATACCCGACAAATCCATGCTTGATTTTTGCATACAACGTGGCACGCTCTGGTCGTCGAAGGCAACCTTGCCACAGACAAGAACATAGAGCACAACACCAAAATTGCATGCGTCAGCCTCGGGGGGTATTATAAACTTTTGAGTTCTATAATTCTGGGTTGCAAAGTATAATGAACGACAGGCAGAGAGACATTCAGCAAGGTTTCCGAGATAAGAATGTTCTCGATCTTGAGATCTGGTAAAGGAGTCAGTGAGGCGAGCACGCGACGAAGCGCCAGGACGAGATGTACCACAGTGGACCACATTGTTACGGCGGAAATAATCGAGTGCACTGCCAATCTGATGAACGAACTTGCGAGCAACGCGTTCCCATGGTCGGCCGGGGCTCATGATATAGTCGAGCATCTGATCCCCGCAAATGTACTCGAATATCATGTAATGATGATGTTGATGGACGATCATTTCGCGTATGCCACAGATGTAGGAGACGTGAGGACAAGGGAGCCTCACAGATTATTTCGATCTCCTTGGAGGCAACCTCGGAAGCCTGCCTTTCTGATGACCTCCCCAATAGTATTTAAACCGCTGGGAAGAGATGTCGAAAGGTGGGCGAGGGGGAGGATTTTTATAGCGAACTGGTGAGGAAATGAAAGGCAATGAGGGCGAGCGAGGCGCGTGGGGAGAGTGTGCTGAAGGCGGCGTACATTTTCTTCCGTGACATTACGAGGCCTCTAGTTTGACTTTGCCCATGCTACCTGCGCTGAGGGCCTTGGTCGAGGTATAGTCACTGATGGCTGTCTGCGCTGTAGGACTATTTAGATGTCGCCCATCTCTGTGTTGGCCATGTTTCTGATAGGATACGGGCTGTCTCTCTCGATCCGAAGAGATTTGTGGAAGCATGCTGTAGGCTACGGGGGCATCGAGACCGGCCGAGGTCTGTGGAGGATCGCGCCCCTGTGGATAGTGTGGGGATAGGGTGAAAATTTCAGGGAACGCACAATTGTTGTGCTCGTTGTCGTAGTCGTAGTCGCCGGGGGGAACAACGGCGGAGAGAGAGAATCAGAGTTACTGCCATAGGATGGGCTCGAAGTATGCCTCCAAGAGACGGCGTAGTATCCCAGCTATGTACTTTCCTCTGGAACTTTTCCCAACACAGCATCGCGAGTTGTCCTTGGTAGAACACTTTGTCGTGAACGATCTCCGCGCCTGCTTCGTACCCTGCCGTTGACTAAAGCCCTTTCTAAGGCAGTGTGCTCAAAGCTGAGTAAATCAGGCTCGTTAGGACAAGCAGCTCGCAAAACAGAATAGGATGAACTGCGATGAGTAGATGTACCAAAGCTAGATGACAATAGAAGATCGGGCTCGGGCACGTTCGGAGGTTCGAAAATTTTTAATTCCGAAGTGTGCACGTGACACGAATCGGAAACAACAGTCCCGCCATTTTCGATGTTTTCTTCAACGCACTCAGTCAAATTGCAGACCGCGCTATGTCACGCTGGTTTGTGCCAAAGTAGGGCGGAGAAGGACGATTTTAGGCACGTCTTAGTGCTATCGCATCTGTGCGTCGTCGTATAGGCGGAGATGCAGGCCGGTGGTCCCTATATTCTTACCCGTGTTTTTTTCTTCCTGTATACCCTTACCCACGGTGCTTGTCATTTCAATAAATGACCTGAGCTGTGTGTATCATAACTGGTATCGATCGAGTCACGAAGGAAGCGAAAGGCAAGTTCCAAGGAATAGGTATGTGTGGAGGAAAAGAAAGCGCTGATAGACTTGAGGCTGCCGCTGATCTGCCAATCGTATTCCCTGGGTGGCGACCGTTGTCCGCAGAATCATTGCGGCCGTCATGAAGTCCTGCCTTGAAAATCGATTGGCAATATAAGCTGTGTTTTGAAGTGGACCAGTCTGGGATGTTCATGATGTCATGACAATGTTCCCCCTATATTACGGTGCTCCGTTCACACATATGGAGCTCTTATAACCCATACCCACCCGAGCACCGTATCATCACACGCCAGAAAGACAATGACCGGTCCTGATCGTCGCTCCGGCGCAATGATGTCCAAGGTGGGCAACCCCCAAATTTACGAGGACCACGAGCAGCGGTACGTTTCACTGGCCCACCATTTCAGAACGCCCCGCGCTGATCGCTCCACGTCGACGGTTGCAGAACGTCTAAACAGATCGGCCATAACATACCCAAAAAACATGTTTCCGACCCGCGGCACATTGACATCGATGAGCTGTGCGTGTCTCTTTCTCCCCACGATTAGATGGCTGCCACGAGAACTGACTCTGCCATGGTTTCGTCTATCTGTGACGATAGGGACGAACGGGAGATCGGGGAGAGGATGGCGGAGGCACATCAGCGTTCCCTGGACATGGCGCACGGACAAGGGACGATGAGTCCCGGTGCGGACCCCAAGGTGGACCCTTTGGGACCGGCGACGTTCCACGGAAACGAGCCGTCAAGGGGCGCAAAGATTGATGCGGAAATCATGGCTGAGGAACGCGAGGAGCTCAAGCGAAAGGGCAAAGCGTGAATAGTGTTCGTGTACAAGAGCGTGACCGGCGGGGAGGAACAAGTCTAGTGTAATAGTCGTGTAGTCATGGTGCCTGCGTGTATGATGTTATGGTCAGCGGGAATCTCATTGTGGTGTCACTGCGGACCTACCAGATCACACCCACGGCTTCAATCTCGATTGACTATGCTTCTTCCTCCTCTTCCTCTTCGTCCTCTTCCCTGGCAGCTTTAGCAGCCTTTTCCTTCCCCACTTCCGCATTCCCCACAGCATCTCGCCACGCCGTCAACTCTTCCCCAAACTTTTCCTTTGCAGCGACGATCGACTTGCGCACTGCCTCGTAGTACTCTCCAATGTTCGCCGTCTTCTCAGCCTCGACCGTAAATGCATGTGTCCCGTTCGGCGTAAGCGAAGACGGGAAAGTCGTCCCCTCTGGTGGAGACAGTGCGTACGAGATCGTCAACGTCGCTTGAGGAGCCATGATGACGGTTTGGGAGACGAGGCGCCGCGACCAACGAGATCAAAATCAAGATCTTTCCTTATCTTATCTCGACGTAATCCAACCAACGTGTGTCCTACAACTCCGACCCGCCCATAAAAAACCGGTGTCCGGGCTCTGCTGTTCCGTTCGACCTTGTCTTTTCCTCTCTGCTAACTTACTACTGCGATGATGGCGCCACTCGTTCAATAACAACGCAGGCTCGCTGGTATTTTTTACTCGACGGGTCTGCGTTGTGCGTTTCACCTGCTATCTTTTTTTTCTGCAATAGATTTCCGTTGCCCCCCCCCCCTTTTTTTTTCTCTCTCGGGCACGTCAGAGGGCCGACTGGAACATAGACATAGATTATAGAATTCACGCCACCCTAGACCAACAAGATCCGATAGAGATATATACCAAACGATACCACCAACGAATGACACATCCTCTTTCGCCCACCAAGGTCCTCCCGGCGCTGGCGGCCCTCCACGCTTGCAACGCAGCAGGCGTCGGGGAAGCACTCCGAACACTCCGGGACATGTATTTTCCGCATGCACATTTATCGATGCCGCTGGATGCCGTACCAGCGCTCAAGCAATCGTTGTCAGAGACTGTATCAGCTTTGCGACCCAAACGCATGACACGTATCGTTCATCATGACGATATCCCAGACTCCGGATACGCGTCCGCCGAGGAAGACGATCAGGAGGAACCAAAAGACGGAGCAAGAGGGATAAGAGGCGAAGGCTCGATGGACGAGCAAGGGATGGAGGGGGAGAATGACGAAGAGGAGTTAAATTTATTACGCTCAGACGAGCTGCAGCGCAGCTATGCGATTAAATGGCTGACGGGACTGGTGAAGCGGGGCGACGCTTGGGCCCTTGGGTCCGAGGAGCAAGAAGCGCGAATGGCCCACCTGGAAGACGCGTCCGGACTCCTGGCGCGTTTTGCGAGCAACGACACCGAGGAAGAGGCGTTGACTCGGACGTTTGTCTTTCCGTTTCGTATGCCGCCGTGTCTGCACTGTTGTTTTGGGGACGTTTCATCTCCGGCACCACCGATCATGGTCGAGTTGAACGATGCACCCGTCGATGGGACGGACCATACTGCTGTTGGGCTACAAAGCTGGGGAAGCGCCATTGTTTTCGCGGAGCGCATGTGTTCGAACCCGGAACGATACCTTGGTGCATTGCATGACTGTACACCCATGGAGGACACGAGGACGAAGACACCCGCACGCCCACGCCGACTGCTCGAACTTGGCGCTGGGACAGGTCTACTCAGTATCACAGCAAGCCTGATCTTCTCTCGGATGTCTATCCCAGTCAAGATCAAAGCGACGGACTACCACCTGAGCGTGCTAGAGAACCTCGCTCGGAATGTACGAGACAACCATAGTCCCAGCACGGCGGGCGTGTTTGTGTCCGTGGAAAAGATCGACTGGTGTGTGGTGGCTGGTGCCGAGCGCGCCTGCTTCGATGCTAATGCTGAGGACGAGGACGGTGGCATGGACGCGTACGACGTCATGCTCGCGGCGGATGTGGTGTACTACCCCGAGCATGCGAGCTGGATTCGAGGGTGTGTCGAACGGATGATGAAAAAAGACGGGGTGTTTTGGTTGATCATTCCGGTGCGGACGACCGGGCGACATGAGAGGCTTGGGGACACGGTAGAGGAGGCGTTCCCCTTCGTGGACGGAAAGAATGAGGGGCTGGAAGGAGAAGGCAAGCGTCTTGCGATTGTGCATCGGGAAGAAGTGGAGAGGGTGGATGGAGTGGGGAGGGCTGACGAAGGAGGGTACAGGTTGTTTGAGATTCGTTGGGTGTAGATACGCGTAGAGTTGCAGGATGCGCGCCATAGTTGAATTGCGAGCGGGTCTGCCGTGTTCAAGTTTGGCCCTTGTGGGTCAGTGGGTGAAGAAAGAAAGAAAAAGTGACAACCAGTGGGATTGGGCACTTAGCTACCAGCGTATCGAACACGGAGACGGAGACGAGGCTGTTTTACGCATCCAGCCCAACCTATCATACCATACTCGTATTCACTTCGGATTTAGCGTTCCTGACGGATGTCAAATAAAGGGGAAGGGGCTGATTCTAATACTCAGGATATCACGCCCCTCGTGTCATAAGATGATAATCATGGGTAATACGATGGCAAATACTCCACATCTGTGATCCATGGCGCAAGAACAAAATATTTGGGGCTGAACACAAGTGAATTTGCCAGCGTTCGTGGGATGAACGATCCCACTACCTCAGCAAAGTATGACGGTGAACTTGTTGGAAGTATAACAATCGGACCGGCGACCTGGGAGGAAGTCCATCTTCTAGAGAGCCAGTCACGAACTGGAAGAAGCACCGACAGGAGTGGCAGCAGAGTCGTCTGCCACGTCGCCCGTGGATGCTCCGCATCGCTGCGTGAATTCTGCGTGAAGGTCATTTGCTCGCATCTACATAGCATCGATGTCAACAACAAGTAGCGCTCACCTCGTAACCATGTCTTGACTTCTTTGCACGTCTCTGATTGCGTCTCAAGGTCTTTTGACGCGATCTGAAGTAACTCTTCCGCTTCCTCGCGTCGCTGCAGGGCAAACAACGCTTCGCACTGTTGCTGGTAAAGTGCGAATCTGAGATCGTCCGAGTCGTGTGTCCATCCAAATAGCTGGGGATGACAAGAGATTGTATACCATCACGGTTAAGAGAACAAAAAAGGTGGCCCACCAACAAAATACACTCGAACTGTGGATGATCTGGAAAGTCGGGTAGCTCTCGGCCTCGTAGGTCGTCTAGCGGTTTCAGAACCATCTCGTACTGCTGCTGGACCATGTATACTTTACCAGCAATCACATACATGTGTGCCTGTAAGAGTTTGTCAGATGTTTTCGACAGGGGATTCAAACGTTATCACCTGAACCGTAAGGCAGAGTATTTTATCCATCTCCCGACAGGACTGAATAAGAATGGCGACACGCAGCATACCTTCCTCGAAGTTTCCGGACGTAAATATAATAATAGCCTACATTGAGCAAATAAGTACCACAAACAATATGCAACTACTTGCTAATGACGAACCTTGATGAGATAGATGAACCACATGTGGTAAACGTGGCAACATTGGAAGAGTCGGTCAAATTCCTTCTTCGCATGCTTTGCTTTTCCTTTACCGAAGAATGCGATGCCGATCGCGATGTAAGCCATAATTGTTGGCTCCTTGGCGATCGACTGTGTTGATGGTCAGTGGGCTTGAACGTATGAGACCAAGATTGATGACACCTTTCGAGCATCTCGTATCGCTGGGCCCCATTGGCGGAGGCGTGCTCTAAGAAAGGCACGGTTAGCGAGCAGGTGCTCACGTTTGTCGGTGAGTTTCCTTTCTCGTGAAAGGGTTTCGATTGCCTTCAGTAGCTTGTCGTTTCGCCATAATTCTAATGCTGCGTGGCTGACGTGGATAAGCTGCAGGAATGGACGGTGTAGAATGAGTATCGTTAGAGTGAATCCGTAATGTGCAGCGTCACGTGTCAAGTAACAACGTACATTCAGTGTGGCGGCAAGCACACTCAAACTCTCCTCATGTGCAGGGAGGGGTTCAGACTGAACGGAATCGCCCTTGATGTGTTTCTCAGAGCGCTCAGCGGAAATCTGGAGCAGTCAACAATAGAGTATGTCATTGAGAAGGAATGTGATGCGGAAAGTTTTGCACTTACGACCTCGACGTAGCGAGAAGGCAGGATGTCGTCGAGTTTGTAAAGGGTGATCCCACTGGGTCCGCCCACCACAAGGTCGTAGCTTCCTGAGATAGCCATAGACCAGATGTCGCCGGTATGTTCAATGACAGACCCAATTTGTTGGTGTGTCGCCGTGTCCCAAAGTGAAACAGAGGAATGATTAGTGGCTGCAACGAATCTTTCGTTCTTCCCCAGGGCGATGCACCAGCACTGCGTGCCGTTATGGATGCGCCATTGAGCGACTATTGTGTTGGTGGCCGTGTCGAGACACTGGATGTTGGTGCCCGACAAGGCAAATAGTTGCTTGCTACTGCCACTATCCCAGGCAAGGGACTGGTTCGCCAACGAGTAAACCTGAATTGACGCATCGCTGAGGAGACGACCATTCTGGCTGTCGTAGATTCGAATCGACGTGCGTTGACGCGTGGCAGTGGCAATGAATCGTCCGTCCGGGGAGAATTTGACAGCAACCACCCACTCGTCGTGTTCCCAGGGGCCAAGAAGTTGCTCTCCGGTAAAGCGCGACCAGACACGGACAGTCTTGTCTTCTGATCCGCTGGCAATCCTCTAACCATCGGGAGAGATATCCACAGCAGATGCTGCCCCTGCGTGTGCTTTGAACTCGATAACCTTTCTATGGCTCTTCGTACGCCACACAGTTACCAAACCACTCGCGATCCAACACCCGTCTCGTGACACCGCGATGTTATAAATTATACTTCCCGGATCCATCGAAATCCCTACTTCCTTGCCGTCTTCTGCACTCCAACGACGAATCTTGCCTCTGTTGCCGCCACTCAGGATGTACTTTCCATCGACGAGGAACGCAACCGAATTTATCTTATCTCGAGCATCGATTTTGATTCATTCCGGTTGATTTCGCTGACCATTGCTGGAGCTTCCACTCGGCTCTGAGTCCTCGTCAGCATCCCACTCTCAAATGTTTCGTCTAGGTACCCACCATTCCTCGGGTTATTCCTCAACCACAGGCGGCGAAACATATTAGAAAGCCGAGGATGCGCTGTGACAACTTCCGGTCTATGTATCGATCAGTCCATCTATGGGCACACAGCCTGCCGTCGTGGTGATGACCGATAAGGAAATTGGGTCTCAACGTGGCCAGGAATGGGCAGAAGCGACGGGACGACGAGGACACTGGCCAGACTAGCTACATCACGTCGACCCGTCCCAAAGACCGCACCTCTCTTTATCTGAACCCAATGTCTTTGGTCTATAAGCATGTATCCACCACTGCGATTCCAGGCGGCTGTAGTAGGCCAGTGCCTTCTTGATTCCCCCGCCGTTCGGCGTAGCCCCTTCCGCGATCGTATCTCGTATCATGGTTGTCCTTTAAAAAGGATACACACGCCAGGAGGGAAAGAAGAACTTTAAGAATAAAAATGTATAAAGAAAGGAAAGGATGTGCAGCACTTCTCTGCACCGTCGACACAAATGTCGTTTTCATACACCAGCTCGTCCGATATGTACCAAGATATCTACTATCTACAATGGCACCACGCCCCCACCCACACGTCACAGCATCACCTGCGTGCACCCTGCATCACAAGATGGCAGCTGGACATGCACCGCATAAGGCGACTCACCCGCTCCCCCGGCCAAGTCCACACAGCGCCAGCGCAGCGCGCATCATGGCTTCGTCTTGCGGTGCATCCTTGGCACCCTTTCCTGGGGCACACTCGGACACAGGATCGGACAAAGACGTAGGTACGGGCATGAATGGCAATCGAGGAAACGACGGACGCGTTTGCAGCGCAGGGGCACCACGCCACGTCGCCACGTCCGATGCACCGAGGCTCCCCTCGGGCGTCACCGCCTCGATGTCCTCTTCCTCTGTTTCGTCCCCTTCCCCGTCCCGGTCCCGATCGTCGTGGTGAGGGTCCCGTTCTCGTGCGTGGGGTCGCCGCCGACCTTGTTTTCCCGCTAATCGCGCGGCTGCACATGCCCACTCAAGCGTCCGGCTGCCTCCCATGAACTCAATGAGGTCCCGCGATGGTGGACTTGCGGGGGGCGCGAGCGGCGACGAGGGCATATTATCCCATAAAGACGCGCGTGGGTTGTGTGGTTTCGTTGGTGTGCGGGGTGGAGGGAGGCGGGACTCGGAGCGGGAGGCGACGCGGTCGAGCGAGGGGCGAGAACGTGGTGGGGTGATTTTGCGGCGGGGCGTGTGGGTGTGTGTGTGCGCGGAGGCGGCGGAAAGCGTTCGCGTGTGAGAACGGATGGGAGCCGAAGCCGACGTCGATGTGGAGGCGTAGGTCGAGGAAAGTACGGGCGAGGAGGACGAGGCGGAGGGGAAGGGAAACGGCCCAGCACGGTGTCCGTCGATGGGTTGACCCGTCGCATGGTGCAGCGCGACCTTGCGCTCTGTCTGACGTTTATTTTGGAACCAAATTGTGACCGATTTCATTTCCCTGTACGAATCAAGAATATGCGTGTGCGTTAGTCGCGTTTCGGAACCGTCAAGGGAGGCGAAGGGGAAAAGAAGGGGGTGGAATTGAATGAGGAAGATGGGGGAGATAGACGTACATGCCTGCCGCTTGTGCGACTGCTTCGCGCTCTTCGCGGGTCGGATGGGAGGATTGGTGAAAGAGCTGCTCCAGCATCATGAGCTGCACACTGGTGAAGCGTTTGCGCGTCCGACGCGCGGTATCGTCGGAAGATATGCTGGCTGCTGAGGACGTCCTGCTAAGCGTGGACGGTTGCATGGTCATGAACGACGACGACGAGCAAGTTGGGGTACGAGGACGGGTCAGAAGGTGTCGGGTATTTAAGCTGCCAGCATCCAAACGAACGCGTGGCGGTACGCGTATGTCACGTGATCGCGTCCCACATATGATCGAGTCAAGCAACGAGTGTATTACAAGACACAGCGAGCACAAAAAAGTAATCCATCATGCATTGCCAGCCTTTTCTTTGCCCCGTGGCCGCTCCTTGATGACCATCTTGTTGCTCCCAGAAGGCCCTTTGGCACCTGGTTTGCGTGTACGGTTACCTTTGGTGCCCCAGCCCCATATCGACACCGGATGCTTGTTGGACTTGGATTTACCACGTCCTCCTCCGTGAGGGTGATCGCACCTACGAGACCATCAGAAACCGAGGCAACCGGAGAGAGAAAACAACTTACGCATTCATGGCAACACCTCGCACGCGGGGTCTCCAACCTAGCCACCGATTTCTTCCCGCTTTACCGAGCTTCCGATCGTCCCACAAGGGATTACTAACACGCCCAATACTCGCGGCGCAATTTGACAACACTTTGCGCACCTCACCGCTTTGCAGTCGAATATGGCTATACCGGCCATTCTCCTCGTGGTGCACGACCTGCGCAAACGTCCCTGCAGAGCGCACGAGAATGCCTTTTCCGAGTGGATCGAGGGAGACGTTGTGTACAATGGTGCCCGTCGGAATGAGTTTGATAGGGATGCAATTGCCCAGTTTGACGATTGCCCCACGGAGCGTACCAATGAGCAGCGCGTCCGACGTCGACTGGTCCTTGGTCCGCTGCGCAATTTCATCGACAGACCATGTCTTTTTTGCCCCTTCCTCGTCCACGGCATCATCCTCGGTGCCACGCACAGACTGGACTAGTGACGCTGACAAGCCAGAACGATAGCTCTCCACGACGTCGCCCGCTCTCAGTCCCTCCGGGGCCAAAATATACTTCCACTTGGCCTTTCCCTCCGCATTCGAGTCCCTTGCCCTGACGAGCGCAATATGCCCCGACCGTCCTGGGTCATACTCGATCCTCACCACATCATACGGCCCCAGCTCCATCCGCGAGAAATCCACGATCCGAATCCGCCGCCTGTGTCCACCGCCCCGAGAGCGTACCGTGATACGTCCCGTCGAGTTTCGCCCACCTTTTCTGCGCAGTGCGGTCGTGAGTGCACGAATGGGCTTGCCTTTGTAGAGATGCGCGTTGAGCGGGCGGCGGAGGTGACGGATGCCGGGGGTGATAGGTTTGTAGGTTTTGAACTCGGTGACGACGGTGTCGTAGGAGGCGATGGTTTCCCGGGTCGTGCGAGCTGCATATGTGCGGGAAGGGGTCCAGCTTGGTTTGAGGGCCCGGAAGGCTGGCGTTGGGGTCTGACGGGACGTTGCCTGGGCTGCGAGGGCCCGCAGGAGACCAGCGCCCGAACGTAGACCAAACATTCGCTGTAACGATTGAGAGCTCGACGTGAGGAACGAGCAGAAATTCTTTTTGGGTCAAAGACCAGCCCGATGTTTGCACCGCACAAACAGACGCGTCCAACTCCCTTTGACCAAAAAACGCCATGGTAAGGAATCGACACGGTCTTGGTTCCATCGTCGATGCGCTGATACGGTCATGACGACGTACAGGCTACACAGATCACAGCAGGAACGTCCGAGTTGCGGGACATCACCAAGATGGAACGGATAGGTCAGTGTCTCCGCTCGTCTGTACGCCGTGCAGACTCATGACCCGACCACGCTTTCACCAGGTGCACACTCGCACATCCGTGGTCTTGGTCTCGATGACCGACTTGAGCCACGCGGAAACTCGCAAGGCATGGTTGGCCAAGGAAAAGCCCGCAAAGCAGCGGGCATGATCCTCAAGATGGTACAAGAGGGACGGATAGCAGGACGCGCCATCTTGTTTGCCGGGCCGCCTTCAACGGGAAAGACAGCCATCGCACTCGGTACGTCTCGTTTACCGCCTGAGGCTTGGGGGTGCGACGTCCTCATCCAAATCTAGGCATGGCACAAACGCTCGGCACGGACGTCCCCTTTACAATGATCGCGGGCAGCGAAGTCTTCTCGCTCTCCATGTCCAAAACCGAAGCGCTCACCCAAGCCATTCGGAGAAGTATCGGCGTGCGCATCAAGGAAGAAACAGAAATCATCGAGGGAGAGATTGTCGAGATTCAGATCGACCGAAGCCTCACGGGGGTAAGCATGGACTCGCGGAATCAACTCCCTTTATGACGGTCTGTATAGGCGACAAAAACGGGCAAATTGACTATCAAAACGACGGACATGGAGACGGTATACGACCTCGGAACGAAAATGATTGACGCGTTGTCGAAAGAAAAGGTACTCGCCGGCGATGTCGTCGTCATCGACAAGACCTCGGGCAAGGTGTCGAAACTCGGTCGTTCCTTTGCTCGTTCGAGAGATTATGATGCCATGGGTGCAGACGTTCGTTCATAACCCTCATATCTCATGCCTGTGTTCACACTAGTTGCTCTTCGCAGACGAAATTCGTGCAATGCCCTGAAGGTGAAATACAAAAACGCAAAGAAGTCGTCCACACGGTGTCCCTTCACGAGATCGACGTCATCAACAGCAGAACGCAAGGATTCCTCGCCCTCTTTGCCGGCGACACAGGCGAAATCAAGCCCGAACTACGTGACCAAATAAACACCAAGGTCGCCGAGTGGCGAGAAGAAGGCAAAGCAGAAATCATCCCTGGCGTCAGTCTTTTTCCCCCCGCACGTGATGATTCGACTGGCTAACGCATTTGCTTACAGGTGCTGTTCATCGACGAAGTCCATATGCTCGACATCGAATGTTTTTCGTTCCTGAACCGGGCATTGGAAAGCGAACTCTCGCCGTTGGTCATCATGGCCTCCAATCGCGGCATGTCCAGAATTCGAGGGACCAACGTACGCAGTCCACACGGTCTCCCAGTCGATCTCCTCGACCGCGTCCTGATCGTCAGCACAAAACCCTACACGGAAAGCGACATTCAGCAAATCATTCAGATTCGGTAACGTCCATCCTTTCCTCCCGCTTTGTTTGAGACTGGTTCGCTTGACAGAGATTGTATTATTGTCGCAACCCCCATCGTTATCGTTATCTTTTCGTTTGGGATAATATAGATGCGAGGAAGAAGACGTGACGCTCACGTCGGACGCGCTTCAAGTCCTCACGTCGATGGCAGGCTCGACGACACTGCGGTACGCGCTCAACCTGATCTCGTGTGCGCAAGTGATCGCACGGAAACGCAAGGCAGACAAGGTCGACGTCGAGGACCTCCGTCGTGCATACACGTACTTTATGGACGAGAAACGCAGCGTACAGTGGCTCAAGGAACAGCAGGGTTCGCTCGTGTTTGAGGAGATCGCGGTTTCCGATGCAAGCGGGGATGGCGATGTGCGTGCGAGTACCGGTGCGAATGGGGATGTATCTATGGCGGAGACGTAGACGACAGACGAGATGATCTATCGCGTGTACTTTTTTTCTTCTTGGCTTCCGTCCACGTGACATCAATACAGCACGTGCATGGAGGTGGACGTAGCCCCGCTCGAGGTCTGAACCCGAATGCAAGTTGACGCAGCTGTCATACAGACAGCGGCTCTAAAAAAACGGATTCCCTGGCATCGGGTATACCTTTCCTCGCAACGAAATAACCTCCATTGCATTAAATAGGGGTATTATATCTCACACAAGCGTTTAATTAGCTCTCCTCCTAAACATGACCTTTGCGGTCGGATTAGGCACCAGCGCCGTCGCAATATGAAGCGTTTCCGGACGGGTAGCGCCCTCCAGCTTGATATCATACGTCACCACGACGTGGGCCAGCAAGGATTTCAGCTGGTTTGCAGCAAAGAAACGTCCCGGGCTAACAGCACGCATATAGGGGTCAATATCAACCCACAAGAAAAGAAAGGAAGAACGAGCGTACCATGCATGCCGACCATGTCCAAAGGCCAAATACTCGACCGACGTCGAGACGAAACGATGCTTCATCCCCTCACCGGGACTGTCACGTAAATCTGAAAACCGAAAGGGCTCGAACGCGCGGGCGTTGTCGTAGAACGCCTCATCGAGGTGTATAGGTCGAGCGGCGGCGACGATTGTCGTGCCCTTGGGCACAAATGTGCCGTCCGCGAACGTGTAGTCTTTCAACGCCTTGCGTATCAGACTCTCTGGACAGATGGGGCGATCAGATCGGGTCGATGCGTCAAAGGGATTTGTAGGGGAATGCTTACGAGCGCCGACGCCTTCGAGACGTTGACATTCCCTGAGGAAGCTGTCTACTTTCCGCATCTTGCCCACTGCGGCCTTGGACCATCCTTCGTTCTCGGTGATCCCTTCGACCTCCTCGCGAAGCGGCTGGATATATTGAGGGTTTGCTGCGAGGTAAAAGAGCACATGAGTGAAGCTCTGTCGTGCCGGGTCAGGAAAGCGGGTTAGACTACAGCGCGGGACTTGATACATACAACGGACGTCGTCTATCGGCAAAATCGAACGAGCTGAGCGTCAGGATGATGCAAGCAGACGATTCAGGACCTACGTGAATGGCGGCAAAGTTGGTAGCCAATATACGAGCCGTCAAGGACTTTACGGACAACTCTGAACCCTCTGCCTCTTCCATCAACCATGATAAGAAGTCGTTCTATCAAAAAGTGATGGTGAGTACGGACTCCATATGCGCAAACGGCCGACCAACAGGTTTATCGGCCCATTCGTTCCCGTACTCATCGAGATACTTTCGTCGCTCCTCGATTGTTGGTCGGAGAAGCTCCCTTGCACGCTGATTGGTTTGATTAATGCTCGTAAGGAACTGTCCGGCTATACTGTTGCTGCGTTGAAACCTAACTTTCAGGTAAAACTTTTAAAGACTTACAATTTCAGCAGGTCTGGGAACAGTCCAATAATAGCTGCCCCCTTGATGACACCCAGGGTATTCTGGATAACGAGATCTGTCCACTCAGGGTCGCGGCCTAGGAACAATTCAAGAAAAACAAAGGGCAAGGACAGTAGGGAAACGTACACAGCGGGGTCCCGATCAAAAGTCTGTTACTCGTTCTGCAGATTACCTTTTGCACGGTGCTGAATGCTGGCACACCTTTCCATTCTGGTGTTTCAGGTTATCATGTCAGAACGACGCATGAGAATGAGAGCGAGACGCTCACCACTGTCCCTGAGATCCAATAGATCTTCGAAGGCCAGAACGAGCTCGGCTCTCATTTCCGGATACATGGCGCCAATGTTTCGAGTCAGCTTTGAGCGCAGAATTGAAACATGATAGGGGTTATGGTAAACCTCAGGCCCCATCGTGTACTCGATACGAGCTTGCTATTGTCACCTTTCAGTGCAAGGAATTTTAGAGGAAGATTAAAGCAACTTGCATCATTCGAGGCTTCATCGAACGAGAGTGCATCATCAGGTGCTCTTCGCAATTCTTCTACGTGCTCCCTGCTGCTCATAATGACCGTCCACTGGTAGAGTTCCGCAACCTTGAACGGCGCTGACTTGTGCTGAAGCACGAGTGAGCGTGCATCAAGCGAGTGAAGCATTACACTCACCTTTTCATACCCCTCTTGTATAACCTCCAACGCATTGGTCAGATACTTCAAGCCGGCCCACCATGAACCGAGCCAGGTACTCGACCCAACTGTCGGTATAGCATCAAGCTAGGAAATGAAACA
The DNA here is from genome assembly GCA_038089875.1 of Fistulinella prunicolor. Taxonomy (NCBI): domain Eukaryota; kingdom Fungi; phylum Basidiomycota; class Agaricomycetes; order Boletales; family Boletaceae; genus Fistulinella; species Fistulinella prunicolor. The sequence continues at coordinate 22,454 of JBBPLP010000354.1, forward strand.
GGGGTGAGGAAAGCAAGTAAGCTGGACAATCCGACACACCTTGGAAGGCTGGGAGAGCTTTGCGACAACAAGAAGGGCAGCAAGGGCTACCACAGTGTAAAGAGACATGCTCGTCAGAGGTTGAACAGTTCGAAGCTCCTTGGCAGAAGGCATGCCTTTTGGACATATGGCTGGTTAATTCCATTAATAGTTGACCCCTCCGACAGGGGGCCGGCCTTGCAGTGCGGAAAGCGGTTCCTTAAACCTTGCCAAGGATAACTATCTGTGCATGTGGTCATCGGGTCGTTGTCCCACATTTGGTCGTGCAGGATGTACACAAGTGGTACTTTGGTGTGTATCGCACTTCATTGTGCATGTGCTTGGTGCACGAGAATTCAACTACAGCGGCCCATGAAAGGACCTCTGGCTTCATAACAAGCACCCGTGGAATGAACCAACTCTGCCATAAGTAGCATGGTACCACTTGGAAATGTTTCATGGTATCTTTAAACCTTGGCCGCATTTCGCACGGTTAAATGGAAATGGAATGATTGTAGTTGGTCGCCTTGCTTACCAGTGTCAGATCACTGACGCTCCGGAGATAAAGCTGGAAATGAGAAGCGCACCATTGTGCCGTATCGCTGGAACAAGACTCGTAGGAACCTTTACAACTAAAAATGAGTCCTAGGGTGGGGTCCTTGATTCCCTAGGATGTGGGGCCGATAATGCCGCTCAGCGGCTAACTCAAGATTCTAAAAATTCTGCATGTGTTATATATTTATCTGACGGTTGCATGATGTAGGCGTACCCTTGACTGATAAGTATTAATCGAGCACATCGACTCTTACAGGCAAACTGTTGATTCAAGCGCTGGCTCATACTTGGGAAAATCCAATTATACCTCACACGGCCGCCTTCACTGGAATATAACCTATGCATCGACGTCAACTGAGATCATTTCATCTTGTTCGTGGCGACTGCGGAATAGACTAGGACCGACAGGAAATCGTTATTAAGAGGCTTCCAGAAGAAAAAAAGAGTGAACACATACCCTGCATGCCTACCATCAAGTTCAGACCTTGGCTGCATTTCGCACGATGAGGCTGGCAAAGACTTGGATGACTGTCATTACATCCAGGAGAAGACTCGGAGGAAAGGGGGGAACTTGCCGATCCGGAAAGGTCATTCGCCATGTCCATTCTAGTTAGAATGATTCCGGTCGATTTAGGTGCCGGTGAGCAGTCCTAAGTCAACTCGGCAATGTAAAATTCCGCGTCATCCGATAACAGGGCGCAGGTGCACAACGACTTTCGACCGTTATGTGACCGAGTGGGATTTGCAGTGTAAGCAAATTATTGAAGTGTTGGATGCTTGGCCAATCCTGCATCACCTTGCTTGACAAGGTTTCTGTCGCACCCAAAAATCGTGGGAAAGATGCAGCCCCCTAGTCCCGGTGTTTGCCGTGGCCAATCAACGATGGACAAGCGAGGTTTCTGCCGACGCCAGACGGCGCTCCCCAAGTGTAAACAATTCGGTGGGAGAAAACCATGTAATTCCCAAATCATCTCGGAACGTCCAAGCATGTCCCAACTTAAGGAACTGTTCGGCGCCGCGGTAGGTAGAAGCCGGGAATGAACATCGGCGTGCAGTCCTGTACGACCGCCTTCCTAGGGACAAATTTGGCAACGATGATCCCTGTGATTTGAAATGAGTAATATTCCCAACGTAGGGAAGATCCACTGGTATTATAGAAGCCCGGATTGGAGCAAGATACATTCGGTCGCACCCTTGGCACCACTTTCCAGAGGCTCTTGGGGCCTCTCAGGTGGGTTTTTTATGTTGGTTGTAATTGGCCTCTAAGGTCATTCATCCTCCCTCTGCCAACCCTTAAATCCAAATAAGGAAATGGGGGAATCATCTGACAGCCGGTGGTCGTTGCGGCGGCACGGGTTTGGGACTTGTCCCTTTTTGGTTTTGACTCGTTGGAGTCCTTTTGGGCAGCACGTGTTCGTCTCTCCGTGCCTTCCCTCAGCTTGCCGAAATTGAGTCTAAAAGACTCCTGAATCTTGGCGATCTCTCGTAATGAGGCCACCATTTCGGCGACCGAACTTGATCGCTTTCCTTGTTTGTAAAGCTCTTCGATGAGCTCTCGTTTTGTGTTCTTTTCCAGGAGCATCGTGCCCTGGACGTCGTCGATGTGAGCCTGTGTGAAGAGGTTCCTCCACTTGGCCATGTATGTATCAAAGTCTTGAGCCCCTTGTGAGAACTCCGTCAACTGCTTCCTGGCCCAGTCCTATTGAAGCTGTGGGCGGAAGAGGGATTCGATGGCCGTGGTAACGCTTTCCCACGTATCGAATTCTGAGGTGCCATTTTCTAGCTTGGCGAGCTCGGTCTCAGCGTAGTTAGCGCCCTTGGTGCCTTTTAGGCGTGAGAGTATGGCGTAAAGCCGATTGTGAACGTCTGGGGTATAACGGGCCGTTGCCCCTGACCCTGAGTATACTCGTGAGAAGATGTGGGGATGGCATGTCATCCATGCTTTCATCTTCATCCACCACTCTTCGAATTTCGCCCTGGAGCCATCGTACTCTCCGGGGTCCGGAAACAATTCTACTTTTGATCTAGGCCCGCTCGCGTCGTCATTGCGAGAGGCCCGTTGATTTGTAAATCTTTCTTCTACTCGCGCTTGTGTTTCCCTCAATTCTAGCTCTGCTCGTTCTAGGAGACTTTGTACGCATGTCTTATCGGCGATCAGATCTGCTATCTGTGCTGTTTGCGTGTTCACCATTTGAACGAGCTGGTTGATTTGGTCTTGGAAATCGGTCATGATGAGTGTGAGAACGGGGAGGTATATTCAATGACGAGCTAAGTACTCCTCGAGGGTTTCTTTAACAAGGATTTGGGGCGTAAGTAAGGTAGCTGTCTCGTGGTTCTCGCAACCCTCTGCCTTTCGGGGTCTGCGATGTACAAACGGGACCTGCGTAGGGGTCGACGTATAGTAGGGATGTACCAATTCTCTGGTACGG